>OMLC01036463.1:0-20748 GCA_900302585.1 Regalecus glesne
ATTATTTCAACCCGATAGTGGGTTTCATTTCAACACGTTATCTGAAACATGGAGAGACCTATTAAAGAGGCGGACATGGACCAACAGCGTATAGCTGAGCAGTGGAGGTACCTGGTGAAAGAGAGGGCTGTGTGTGACAGGGAGTCCTAAAGCGTTGAGGCACATTCCCAAGACCATGTCATCCGGCGCGTCGTTGCTGTAGCACTTACAGCCACTTTTCAGGAGTCGGACCACCGCCTCCCTGCTGAACACCATGCTGCACACAAGCATGGCGTGTGATAGATGAACAGCACCGACCAAATGAGTTAAGACCGTACCACCATTTAGCTGTGCAATGACATTTGGGGCACTTACATTAGAAATGAGCAACTGAAATATCACTTTTGTCTCGATGAAGGAAGATATGTCATGATCACTTTTCATGATCTCAGCTATATCCCAGGGAAACGAGAGCTGGCAAAGAGGCGAGAGGCCAACTGTGGCTGGCTAGCTGAGATGAGCCTTGTTTCATTTGAATAATTTGGGGTTATTGGATCTGAGTTGCAACAGACTGATGATGTGACATCTCACTGAGAAGGGCTGCAATAGCTTTATTAAAAACAAGGCATAGTCTCAGTGTCAATCTCTGCTGGGAAGTAGATAATTTCCACTGACAATAGAGTCTAAGATATAACCGTTTTCCGGAAAGTGCTTTTTTAGTGCAACAAAGTGTAGCAGTAGTCCCCCTAAAGAGAAGTGCTCGTGCAGCTCAACAATAGCCTACATACATCCTTCCCCTGCAAGGACTGCTGACATTCAACAGTATAATTCTGTCTCCGCTCACTTACACTGAAGATGACTTGTTAACATAGAATTCATTTTAAAGATGGAATCTTCAATATTAAATGTTTTAAGATCCATATCAGGGGCTTCAGTTCTTGCAGTAGCAGCTTTGTGAGTGTGTGTGCATGTTGAAACAGCTGTTTTGTAGTTGTTAAAGGTCCCATGGGATGGCATATGGTGCACTACAAATCTCTGTGGTTTGCTGTCTATGTGAATGACACATTGACCTTGTGTGGGAATTTGCTAGGGGAAAGAGTTTGATTTGACTAACTGCTCATAATGGTGAGGCTTTTTTTAACAAGTATGTAGACATTGATACGCTATTGACTCATTTCAGTTTGGTGGGAGGTCAATTGTCCTCTCTCAACCCTGCTCCCATTCATCAGACAACTCTATAAGCGTACAGGCATGAAATCAAAATAAATGTCATTAGAGTCATTAAGTGTCATTTAATCGATTATTTCATTTATAATGTAAAGTTGACATTGTTTGATAGGCAGTTGTTTTAGAAACCGGAGTGGGATCAAACCACTAGATTTTATACATTCCATGAGTCTGTAGCTCGAAAACAGACATCTCAATTGACATAGAGAAGTCTGTTTTACATGTTACAATTAGTCCTCATGTTCGTGTTGTGAGGCTGGACACAGACTTTTTGATGGAGGTTGAGGGATTAAGGCCAGATGCCCTTCCTGATGCCCTGTGGTGGGTTTGGACCGGCTGCCTCTGGCTAGCTTGTCCTGAAGCATGTGCTCCACCACTGAGCTAACACCGCCCCCCCAGGTCAACTTTGCATTAAAAAAAATGACAAAAGTGTCAGAATGACATTTAATGACAACAGTTCAACATTCTTAAAGACTCTTCCATGTTCTTGATGGGTGGCATGTCATGGTTGTGATGGTGTCATGTCAGTCTTATACACACCCCATTCAAATAAAGTGTTAAAGAAAAATCCAGTTGGATACAGCAGCAAAGGCAACAAAATCTAAATCTAAAAGCAGGGTAAAGCACAGAGTAAATACCAAATGAAGTCTAAAATTCATTGCCTGAAAGCAATTATTCAAATGTTAGTTTTAAATAGTGATTGAATAAGTAACAGCCAATAACCTACACAGATGAGCCAAAACATTATGACCACCTGCCTAATAAGCTGTTGTCTCTCCTTGTGCTGCCAAAACAGTACCGTCCTGCCAGGACATGGACTCTACAAGACTCTTGAAGTTGTCTTGTGGTATCTGGCACCAAAAACTTAGCAGCATATCCTTCAAGTCCTGTAAATTGATTAGTTGAGCCGCCATGGATTAAAGACTTATTTTCCTACAGTGAATCCTAGTACCATGATCTCCCCAAGTGAATAGGACATAAATACATAGCCATCCACCTGATCTAAAATAAAACAGGATTCATTGAACCAGGTGACTTTCTTCTGCTGCTCAAAGATCCAGTTCCAATGCTTGTGTGCCCATTGTAAGTACTTTTGATAGGGGCCAGGGGTCTGGTCTGCAGCTATGCAGCCCCACGTGCAGCAGGGTGTGATACACTTGTGTGTTGTGACACATTCTTCGCGTAACAATCATTAAAATGTTCTGTGACTTGTGCCACGGTAGACCTTCTGTTAGTTTGGACCAAGGAAAGCTTTTGTGGCCTCTGCAAAATGATAAATAAACCTTGGGTACCCCAAACTCTGTTCTTGGTTTATGGTTTGTCCTTCCTCGGACTACTGTCCGTAGGTACTCCCAACTGCTAAATGGGAACACGCCACAAGCCTTGCTATTTCAGAGACGCTCTGACAAAGTGGTTTGGTCATAACAATTCAGTCTGTAACAAAGTTGCTCTGGTCTTTATCCAGGCCATTTCTCCTGCATCCAACGTTGATAATGAGAACTGATTGTTTGCTTACTATCTACTCTACCCAGACCTTAACATGCAACATTGTTTGGAGATGATCAATGTTTCTCAGTTTACATATGAATGGTCATAATGTTTCAGCTCATCAATGCACCTACTTGGTATCGAGTGGGTTTTTCTGTGTGCTTTCACAGTAATATTATTTCCCCCACAAAAAATCAAATATATAAGGAGAGTTTGAGTGAAACATTTTGAATTGATAAGGCATCATGAAGGGAAAAATGTGGAAATGTTTCAAGATATTTCGTAGAGATTTAGACAGCAGGCAGGGGGTAGCAAACGTCTTGCCCAAGATTCTAACAATTTCTCACAGATACGCTTCATTGATAGTTTGAAAGCAGTAAAATGTGTTAAGTTTGGCTTTTTCCTACACAGGGTTTGGGTGAAAATTAACTGAGGAAGTTAGTTGTTCTTAAGATACAGGTCATATACAAAACTCAGTGCCATGTTGTATGCTTGCAGTGATATGAGACGCAGAGATTGAGGTTGGCAAGGAAGGTGCTGCTCCCCCATTACCCAGGGTGTGTGTGTGTGTAGGGGGAATTCTGCTAAAAATATGCCTTTCCTCAAAATATTGCTTAAGCTTCTAAGCCATGCAACTTACCCACCACCGCCTGTGATATAACTGTAGCCCCCCTGGCTCAGGCCATAGCCGTATCGCTCCCCCAGACAAACTGCCTCAGAGGGGTCATAACAGCTCAGCAACACTTGTAATCTGGGGAGGCTGGACAAAACATAGATCAAACTCATCTAAAATCACTACACACTGGTACCAGGGCATACCTACAGAGGTGTGCATGTGAACGGACACATATACAGTAAAATTAAAAGTTTCTCCTACATAAGGAGAAAATTATATGATATAGATTAAAAAATGAGACACTGTGTATTTTAGATGTTACAAAGAATGGTGAAATAGTTTTTGACAGTTTGATGACTGTAAACAATGCAAAACTTTCACTTATCATCTCTTGCATCACTGCCAGGAAAACTATCCGAAGATGTGTAATTACTTTTCCAATAACAACAAAAAAGGAATTCAATGAATTATATTTTTTGTTCTCTTTGAAAAATGGGGGAAGGGGCTGCTAAGGGAAACCAGCTGCAGAAAAGGAAACTATACCTGATTAATGTGTCATCATCTACAATGAGGAGCCAGTTTGTCTTCGGAACAGCATTGCTTACAAATCTCTTCAGGATTGCAAAGGTTTTCCCACAGTGGCCTGCAAATTGAGACATGTTATCATTAGATTGGCCTGGGTGACTTGACCAGGAGATACATTATGCATTATAGAGATTGATTACCCTGCCAGTAAATACTAACAGGTCGGACATTAGCTGGTATTCCGCCACACACACACACACACACACACACAGACACACACTCTCTCTCACACACACACACACACAGACACACACTTTTACAATACACTCGATGATGAAGGGTAAAAACAGTTAATTGCCTTTAGAATAATACATAACTTTGCAACAAACATTACTTGGATACCATGATAATATGATGGATAGATGTGCATACACACAGTTGGTAAATGTGGTACATTCATTCCAAAGTGCTTTGAGTGGTTGCCAGACAAGAAAAGTGCTATGTAAGAACAAGTCCATCTACATTTACTCACACACACACACACACATACAAAGATACAATGGTCAAAAGAAATATAATTTCCATGCTTATTGTCCAATTAACATTATCATATTTACATCCTCAGGTACCCTTGGACTACAGTATACTATCATTTATCCATTCTTATAAGAATGGGCAAGAAGGTAAGTAGTTCTTTCACTGCCCCAAGGACAAGAAAGAAAAGGCAATTCATTGAAAGGGCCAAAGGCCAATGGAATTAACCAAGACTGCGCTCAAAGATGGGTTCTTTTAGAAAGGAAATCAGCAAAAGGAAGAACACTATTGTTATCTTATCAGAGTTGTGTAGTCCATACAAAGTACTAACTGATATATATTGATAGTTCAACTTCTCCACTCCCAGGGTCCTGTAAATATCGTTGGTTCTGGTTCATTTCTTCAGATTCCTCTGGATTGCATGTTCTGTCAAATTGAATATCTGCATCTCTGTGCTGCGTTATGTTATGTGCTTTTTTGTATAAAAGGAAACTGCTTATCTCTTAGGCCAGTGAAAGAGCCCCCGAGCAAGGTTCCCATGCTCCTGCAATTACTTGCTCCCCCTCTGGGAATACATCCATTCACCAAATTGGGTGCTCAAACAAAGACCCTTATTTGCAGCAGTTACTGTCTACTTAAGTTCCAACAACTGCTCACTAAGCTACAGAATGATACTGTTTTATAGTAGCATTTATCAAATAGATCCTCCATTTTTGTTTTAATTTATACCACATAACACTCTACTCGCTATTCTATCATTCACGCATACAGACTGACACCACTCACTGCCACGCCTCATAGCTTTTGACATCTTAGCTGCTAGTGTTAGTTTCAAATAGAGGAATGGTTATTTTGCTTGAACGCCTTCTGTCACTTCCCATCATTTGTCATGCTTTTTGAGTCAGCCATGACAAACCGTGGGCTCGTCCTAGTTTAGCTATCAATTGTCCTCTTTGTGTTGGAATGCATCCTAGTGCTGCTGACTGACTGTAGGGCTTTCCAAGGCAGTCCGAGCTGAGGGCCCAATCGGTGATGGGGACGGTGGGTGTGTCCCCTATAGGGCTTGTTCTCTGAGTGAGGTAGGAAAAAAACAACAGAATGAGCTGAACCTGTTCATGTGTGTTCAGAGTGGTATGGTTAGAGTTGTTGGTTGGAAGATGTGTTTGACAAAAGTTTGAGTGCTGACACGCTGGTGTGAAGTTGTTTTGGAGCTAAAGTTATGTTCCCCTGTTGGGCAGAGCAGCATAGGTCCTTTAAGTTTGGCTGATTGGTTATTTTTTGTAGTGCTGGGGCGGATGAAGTTAGAACTTTGTCTCGGGGGCATACACATGGCTGTGGGGTGGTTGCTAGTGGCTGGTTGTTTCTCCATACCATCGGTCTTTAGTGCATAATTACCCGCTGCAAGTAACCACATGAAGACCAAGGAATAAATTAGATTAGTAGTGTGCTAGGCAGATAGAGGGGACACTCCTTTGCCTTTTTACAGCCAGCAGATGATCACTGTCTTCTATTTATCTGGGTTTATGAAATGGTTCATTTTGAGGATTTTTTTTTAGACTCCATAAAATGTGTTTCTTTAGATAGCTGCAAAAACGAACAGTTGTTGAAAATTGCAGACCATCATGAGGTGCAAAGTCAGTGCCAAAAGGCTCAAGGACACACTTAACTCTATTTCAAAGGCTAACTTGTATGATGAATGTGTTAACAGGTATAGCAGGAGAATGTTGTTGATGGTACTGCTGGGGTTTCTTCACCATCAATCCAGAGTGCGGGGTTGTCTTTTGAGGAGCTGAAAGCTTTTCTTGCTGCAGCAATTAGAACACTGAACTTGAGAAAGGGAGATGGATGTGACAAAGATAAGGAATTGGCTATGGAGGAAATAAAGTGCGAGACAGAGCAGGCTTGGATGAATTTAGAATGAGAAAATTAGATTTGGTCAGAAAAAGTAAATTGAGCCTGGACGGTGGTCACATTTCAAGTTGGAGTGGTTCTCCTGATGATTGCTCCTCTTCACATTTTCACTTGGTAGGTAATTTGCAGCTGCTTCCAAAGCTCAATGAGAGGGACACTTAATTGTTTTGTTCTGCTGAAAAGAGTGGCTGACCCTCAGCCCTGACGCCAGTCACACTATCATGTTGCTGTTTATACTGACCAGGAAGGAACAGGAAGCATATTCAGCTTTGTCTGTGACAGGCAGTTAAGGTTACTCATCAGTAAAAGCTGTTGTCCTTCAGGTTGATCAGGTGGTTCCCAGGGGTTATCCTCCGGGGTTTAGGTCCAGTAAGAAAGAACATTAACAGTCCTATCTTGAGTGTTGATGTGACTTGCTGAGTAGTTTTAATCACTGGCATACAGCTTCTGATGTGGAAACTTTTGATGATTTGTGTGATCTTATTGTTTTGGAACAGTTTGAAAATGCATTGCCTGATGGTGCTGCCATATCTTTAACTGAGAAAAAGGTAAAAAGAGTCGGTGGGAAAGCTGGATTAGCAGATCGATATGTCTTGAACTCACCGCAGTGATCATGGAAATGTGGGTATGCCAGTGGCTCTAATGGTGCTGTTGGACATGGATTTTTGTCTGAGTTCAGTCAAGCCCGAGGTTGAAGTGAAGGTGACATCTGCGTGACAGGGAAAAAGTATGTCACTAACTGTCTAAAAAAAAAGGCTTAAGTGAAAGTGGATTGCTATGCTCTAAAGAACTGGTGTCAGATGATGTGGCAGCAGTTGCAGTGTGATGTTAAGCAACCTGTGTTGTATTAGTCTCTCCCTAAAGCGCCATACAAGCACGATCCTGGTACGAGGGTTTAAACGAGAGTTGCCTGGAAGTTGTGTTTAACTTGGAGATTTTGTAAATAATTTTGTGGTTCCTGTTGGCACCCCGTCTTTATGGGGGGGGGGTTCTTGTGTTGCAGGTGCTCCACAGCTGTGGTACTATCATCATTTATTGGGAACACATGGACCGAGTGTTCCCAGTACTGTAAGCTTACCCCACTTGTTCCATGATAAAGAGAAAGGGGAAATTGATTCTTATGCTTCCAATCCTTGTCTGTGTTTACTATTCTATCATAAAGCTAAATTCCCTCAATTGTGTAAATGTAACTGCCAAGTCTGTTGTTTTTTGTCTACACTGTATATACCATTCCTACTCTGTAATAGTTCCCATTGCTTATATTGGTCCCTATTTATGCCTCTACTTTGCTTTCCACTTTGCTGCTGTAACACTGCAAATTTACCTAGTCCCTTGGACTAATAGAGGACCATATTATCTTACAGACTGCCATACCTCATTGCTTCTGACATCTTAGTTGCTTGTGTGTTTCAAATAAAGCAATCCTTATTTTGCTTTAACTCCTTGTGTCACCTCCTGTTGTCGTGGCAACTTCAACAAGTCCACTGTGCCATTCGTTCATCTATATAGCCTTCTCCAAATGGGAAGCTCATAGTACAGAAACCAGCATCTTCATTGATTTTATGTTTCTTCAGAATAAGTTTGGAATAGGAGCAAAATACGATTTGAGCTGGAATGACTTGAAATTGCCTTATTTTGCATTTCTATAAATACATGTTCCAAGCTATATACCCCCATATTGTTCTTTGTCTGTGAAACTGCTGGGCTATATTACAGGAAGGTCTGTCCTCACAAGTGCAAAAGTGAACAAATGGTTGGGAAGAAGAATAAACGACTGCCCTGTTGGACTATTTTGAAGCCTAATTAAATTTCCCTTTGCGTGACATTGAATCTCTGCCATGTTAGTGGCAATAAGAGAAAATCCTCTCAACAAAGTGCCAAGAGGTTCAACGTCACAGATCATCAATCAAGCGTTTATTATAATAAGTATGGTATGATGGGCTGGAAAGGCAAATAACCTCTCAGGTGATGCATATGTTTACTGCATAACAGCTAGACAGATTTTGTTTTTACTGCAATAACACTGAAAATGGCTGCAAAAACAGTGGAACAGTAACACCATAGGAAATATTGCAGACCCAGAGAGCCTAAATCTTCACAACCCAAATACCTTCCTACCATTGGGGCTGAAAGCACAGACATAGAAATCCCTGGTGGCAACGATCACAAATGACACTGAGGCCCTACTGTTTTATTTATAAGGCACCCCAAGGTGTTTCTTTTCTTACAATCTGAATATGGAATAAGATGGGACACCTTGAACTGCTAACGGGAATAAAAAAACAAACATATTTATAGTGACAGGTCCCAAGGCTAGCCCTGTGTTTTTATTCCTTGTTGCAAAAGGCTACAGGCGAAGGCCCAGGGGATAAGGTAGAGAAGCTGCCATCAGGAAACTGTATCCATAATCAATTAATTAACCCAAGACACTTAACCTGAGTGGTGTTTTACCTAATGAGGAGTCTCATGGGGGGTGGGGGCCTTTTGATGCACGTTTATGGAAAAAAACTTTCTATTTCAGGAAGCAAGCAAAGTCACCATGTCTCATTTCCCATACTTATTTCAGTATTTGTTGCAGTCTTGTGAGATTTCCCTGTAATAAGTCAATTTTGGAGATTTAAAAAAAATGTTTAAATCATAGCACACATCTCTATATAAGCTGACTGAATGACAATGAGACAGCATAGACCTGGTGTCATGTGAGACTCTTGCTTTATAAACTATGCCTATAAATCACAAGTTTAATTAATACGCATGGACATACAACCCTGATACGGACTTTGAAAATCAATTGATTTTCTTTGTCCACAGTCACACTCACTTAACAGAACATTGGAGTCTGAAATCATCATTTGTTTGATATACATATCATATAAGAGAGGACAGCAGCATTTTCAAACACATTTAAACCCAGCATATAGGAGGAGATCTTCTTTTAGTGTGGGGGAAATTTATTTGAGGGAGGCAAGTATAAAATGCATTTGACCAGGAGTACTTTGTGTTGATGTGAAGTCTAATTACCAATGTCCTGTTTGTGGCTCTTATGTCAGTCTTGTGTGCACACACTCACATGGACGCGCGCATATACTTACAGTGTTGAGTTTTTGTTGAACCTTTGGATACGGATCTTTGCTTTTTATTTTCAAATTGAAAAAATTGCTGAGTTTAACTATTGATTATTAATTCTTTTTGCCTGTGGATGGCATGACAATAGTACATCCATCAATCCATCCATCGTCAACCGCTTATCCGAAATCGGGTTGTGGACAATAGTAAACGTGGTTGAAAACTGGGTCACAACATGTTTCATAAAAGAAAGAAAGAAAGGATTCCCTTATCAGTCCCGCAAGGGGAAATTTGAATTTCTCTGCAATTTTGACCCAACCTATTATATGGGAGCAGTGAGCTGCCACCATATGGCGCTCGGGGAGCAGTTAGGGGTTAAGTGTCTTGCTCAAGGACACCTCGACATGCTGTGTGCAGGACCGGGGATCAAACCTGCAACCTTCTGATTGCCAGACGGCCGCTCTACCCAATGAGCTATGCCGCCCCCTCAAACCCCTAAAACAACAGTGGATGATAATAATAATTCTGTAAAAAAATACATTTTGTATTCTACAGACCTATTGAGCATTTCTTTTCGGTAATTTTCATATTCTTCCCCTTTCTGTAGATTGAGAACTGAACTAGTCTTATTTACACTGAGGCCCATTAGACTTTTACAGATTTTTCAATTCCCATTATTGATTATGATGAGCTTTCTGTTAATGGCTTATTATTCACACATTTAGATTTGCTAGCTTACTTAATTGGCTGTCCAATCTGGAGCTGCTGATGACTCAAACACACTGCCCAGGTTAGGATCTGACTCTTTACTTTCACTGCTAACTAATGATCATGTGACTTCCAAGACAATATTAAATTCTGCTATTACACAGCATGGGACATCAAAATTGTTACAGCTGTATGATGACTAAATCATCTTGTTAAGTTATTTTTTGAAGTACGGATTTCAAAAAAGTGAAACCAGAGCCATTTTGCAAGCATCACACAGTCTTTGTAAAACCAAGAGGCTATCCTACACTGAAATTTCGTGAAGTTTCAATACAATTTCATCGAGCCTGCGTCACTGTAGTCCATAGACTCTTACTGGTATGATTTTTTAAACTTGTTTCTAGGTATATGCAATAAGCAATGTGTAATTCCATGGAAGGTGTAGAAAAAGATGGAGTAGCTTGTTCAGAATCTCCTAGGCTGAAGAATGTAACAAATGGTGTACAGTCTAGAACCATAGATGGCCTCAGGGAAAGAAAAGAAACAAGTAAACAGACAGTCAGGCCAAAAAGAAAACTCTCATCATTTTGGTTGCCTTGGTTTTATGTCTATTTGTTATCATGAGAGCCACAGGGTACATGCAGTGGCTATTTTGGATTGCTCGATACACTGCTAATTGTCTGTTTGAGTTAAATTTCTAAGCCTGCTCGTCAGTTGAAGGCAACTGTATATTTCATCTTGAACTTCAACTGTCAACTTAACTCTAGGAATGTTGCACAATAATAACAAGATACTGGTGATTTCTGTAAAAACAGGCCAAACTTTGAAATCTTAACTTTGAAGATACTGAAACACGAAAAGTAATGACACTATCCTGGTATGCTTGCTGTGATGCACAAACAAAAAGGATTGCATCTTAAAGGCCCTGACAACCTGTCTTCTTATTCAGCTTTTTATTATGATCAAGGGTCCTGAGTTAAAGTCTTACTGACTGCTAAGGGAAGAACATTTTTAGCCATTCTAAATGAGAGGTTACTACATAGTGCGTTTTCTCAATTCTTCTCTGGCTTGAGTTGGGTGGGAGATATTTGGAGGTCACTGAGGTCATGACATTCACATGTGATCTAATGAACTAGACAGAATTAGAGAGATTCTTCCATCAGTGGTGTCTATTACACTCTAGGACTATATTCTGAGGACTATATTCTTTTTGACCACTGTTATTCCTTACATATGCCAAATCTAACCATATCAAGTTAAAAATATGAATGAGCTAAGATCCTCAATTCACAATTGATCTGCTAGGGCCATAGAGGCATTTGAATGATGGGATCAATATCCTCTAAAGAGAGCTGTACATATATGCCTTAGAACTCTTTACCAGTAGCTGCTGTGTAGAATTTTGCTGATTCTGCAAAACTGAGCAGTGTTGACAGGGCAAAATTTTGAATCAAGGTAACTACGACTAGAATCTTGCTTTAGGCTTGCAAGTTTGAGCCAACCCTGACGAAATGATATCGCCATCTGAACAAAATAATAATGAGGTACATAGACAGATAGATAAACAGATAGACAGACAGAATTATAACATGGCAGACTGGCCTTACATTCAAGGCACACACTTATAACAATGAATTATAGGCTTAACATTTTTGATATTTTATGCAATATGCCAATCTTTAGTGTTGAAACTTTATTCACAATTAAATTATTTTTCTATGTGAGCAAAACAGGATTTCTTCAATGCAATGGAAGGGTTGAGACATTAGAGCCCGTACTTACCTCTTTCAGTATTTGGGACACCCAAGTTTATGGTTGGGATTGAAGGATCAGCATGGTCACTGTAGTATTCTAAAAACAGGGCATCATTCTCCCAAGTCTTCTTTACAACAGGAACTAGGACAATGTAAAGGGAAAAAAGATTTTAAAAATCGATAGAAACACTCTGTCAACCAACTCAACTGATCCCCTGCGCAGTATGGATTGTCTCATACTCATCCAACAAATGATAAGCCTGGCATCAATCAATCAAATGCAAGGTCACTTGAAAATGGAAACAAACTTTCTCACCCTTTGTCAGTATTAAGTGTATACAACACTACTTAAATTCAAAAGAGATTCAGAAACCAATGTTGGAGATGGTTATGAAAATAGATGAGAATTAAGAGTACTTATGAGATGAGAACTTTTCTCATCTCTGCCCATAGTTTGATTTGAATTACTTTTCCTTGAAAACATATTATCTTGTAATGGTTAAATGTTTAAGATGGCAAAATGCTAAAATTAATAATAAACAACAGATTGATGGGCAGTGGCTCAACAGTCATGCATGCCTCCATGTCAGGTACAGTGGATTCATGAGGCACACAATCTAAAGTGCTTTGAGTGGTTTTTAGATTAGAAAAGCTCCATATAAGAGTAAGTCCATTTTCCATTTACCAATGATGTGACCCCTTTGCCACTTGATTTAATGTGAAATCCCTCAGATTCCTCTGAATTCAATTTTACTAGTCCATCTTAATACTTGCAAAATCCTTCAAACAGCCATTAAAAAGTAGAAAAATAACCTGCAACAAATTTGATAAAGTGCTTTTAATAATTACTTATTCAATATAATGCTAGAATACTGTGATTGCAGTAAAGTGGTCACAGATCATTATACTATTTAAAGAATTGTAAAAAACTGCATATAAAATAGTGTTTCTTGAAATTTTAAAATAGCTCTCTGCATGTAGTTGGTCTTTGCATAGGAACACTTTATATTATTATTACTCAAAAGGTAAATCAAATATTCATCAAACATTTAACTAAATAGCTGTATCATACGTCATCATTTTCACTCCATTCTGTTTTCTGCATGCACAATTTTGACAGAAATCCCCTGTAGCAAACGTTAATTGGTTAATTTTTTCATTAATTTTGCAGTTTATTGCTACACTACACAGCCCGGCGGAATTTGTTCTCTGCGTTGAACCCATTCTACAGTATAGGAACAGTAAGCAGCCACCATTTTGGGATCTGGGGAACAGTTAGGGGATCAGTGTCTTGCTCAATGAAACTCCGATAGCTTTCCGCAGGACTGAGGATTGAAGCTCGAACCTTCTGATCGGCAGATGACCATTCTTCCCACTGAGCTATTCCGCCCCTAATACAAGGTTGTGTCTGTTCTTTAACGGATCCAATTCAACTCCTCACAAATCTAATGGGTAGTTTATTCCTGCCACCACTGTAGCAGATCAAGACAGCTTTGCAGAAGATTTAGTAATTACAGTAATCAGCTTAATTAAATTGGGATGACATCATTGGAAAATGGCCTGGGTATTCTCTGATTCTTCTGAGTATAATCTGCAACACCGATTATGCATTCAAACTGTCAGGTGTGTGATAAGATGGAAGAGATGTAGATTTGGGCCTCCAGATCCCACCAAGAGTTACTTGTGTTAGGCAGATGTACTGAAACATAAGAGATTGATATAAAAAGAGAAGCTTGAATATTCTCTGTGAGATGGAGTTTGTTTGTGTCATTTAAAACATTAGTGTGGAGGAGCACCAATTTACATGGGTTTTTTTCAAGCTCTCCCGTCCTATTTATAATTCAATTCTTTTAACATATGCCAACGTAATAATTTAGCCGAAGCATGAGCATGGCAATGGGAAAACCCCACTTGCATATTCACACATGTCAAAGATCCGGCAAATCCTTATAGCTGACATCAGGTGAAAGATTGTACGTCATTTCAGTGAAATATCATAGCTGTAGTGATTTCTTTTAGAGCAAGTGCACGACTCACCTCTCTCAGTGTGAAACTTCTTGCATGTTTTTACAGCAACAAATACATCTTCATTATTTACTGGTACACCCTGTGGTAAAAGCAGGCAATGGAGTTAAATTGCACATGAAAAAACAACACAAATTTAGAATCTGACTGAAAGATGAAAAATGTACTTCCTTACTTTGCATCAGAGACCAGAGGAATTTAATGTAATGGTTGTAATATATGTTGTAGTTGCCAATTATTTAAGAGTTAATTTGAAGTGTTTCTCATTTAAGTTTACAGGTACTCTGGTGTCTGTCTCTCTGTGAAGCTAAAAGAATGCAATGCATCCTGTGGTTATTACAGTGGTATCATTTAGGAGTTCCAGAATTTAATGGTGAATTATGGATAGACTGAAAAACACCACAACAGTGAAACCATCAGGGAGCTGGCGACCAGTGGTATTCTCAGCTGATGAGTTCATTCATGACTGTTAGTTGCCTCCACCTGAAGGCTGGACCATTTAACTCCTTTTTGTTATAGAAACTGAGTCTTGAGCACAGCCATGTCCAAAAATCAAGCTGTTACAGTAGTCAAATTGTAGATCAATGTGTTCTTGTTTACCTCAGGAGAATTAGCATCAATAGTTTTGCTCATTGTCTTACCATGGCAGGCTGGGACAAAGCCAATCATGGATTGAGGAGCCTTTCTGGCATAGTTATTTATTCAATATTATCACTAAGAAAGAAAAAAAACGATTTCCAGGAGTAAACTGAGACTATGGCCTGCCCGCTCATCGTCCTTGCAACTGAGTCCTATTTACACTGTGCTTACATAGAGTGTTTGCATATAAAGGCGTTGGAAACAGGGAGGAGAGAAACTTTTGAGAAGTGACAGCTAAGGAAGAGCAGGAGAAAAATAACCTCCACAGTTTTGCTTCATCATACAGCCAGAAATGAAATGGACTTTTAGGGATGCTGGGATTACTTTGCTCATGTTCCTAACATTTCAAAATAATAAACTAAATGAACAACAGGTAAATTACATCAGGAAAATGTACACTACATTAAAAATGTCCCAAAAATTGTTCATGAGAACCCCTTGAACTATTCATTTTCACAGAATAGGAACCAATAAAACAAGAGCCAATATTTAACAATATATTTGAAAATGTGTAGCCTATAGAGTATAATAGCCTGTGAAAAGAAAAACTACATATTCTCCTTCCCCTTTGAAAAGGTAGGAACAAACAAAATGATCCCTAAGGTTCCTTTACAGAGCATAAGATACCCACACAAAAAGGAGGAGTTCTGCGTGTGGTCACACAGTGCAGAGTATTGGGTGAATCATCAGGCTCAGTGCACAACTGAGGAACTGCAGTCAGATGTGGACCTTTCCCATTCTCCCAGATATACAATGCAACCTGCAATAATGAGGATGAGATTTGTATGATTTACAAGCCATACAAGCAAAGGCATCATATATTTTTAACAGTGCCAATCGATCAAGTGTTTTTCTTTTGTTTCTCACAAGTAGGACCCCAATATATTCTATGGGTGTAACACTAGCTAAAGCATTCTGGGTCTTAACAGTAAGGAAGAAAAGCCTGGTGGGAATACCTTATGGGAGAAAAAACAGACAAGAGTAAAAGGATGAATCAAAGAAAAGGCAGTGAGCGGTGCCTTTTCTTTGAAGAGTCCAGACAAAATGGTGGGATGTGGTTGATATTAATTTAAGAGAAAATGAGACTTCACTGGAACAAATTGAGTTGTTCTATCATTTTAAATTTTCACATATAACGGTTGTATGGCCCAGGGAAGCTCATTTGGTATTTAAGAACCTAATCAACTGTCTCCTATAACAGAATAAATAATTTAATAAATTACAACAAATCATACATTGATTTTTGTCATTTTATGCTAATTTAGAATGCAAGCTGCTCATCAGACTATGTACCAGGTTCTAGCACAGGGGATTGAGATTAATAGAATATTTGTCTCAATGTGCAAGCAAATGACCTTTCATTAGGAAATCACAAGTTAAATATAGATATCACATAAAGCAAATATATAGAATTATATTAGCATCCACATAAAAAAGCTGTAAAAACTTGCACATATTTTAAAGCAACTTTGGGGTATTTTTATTCAAAAACTTTGTCATTGTGAAAGGAAATTGCAGATATTGGCGTATACGTAGATTTTCTATATTTACAGCCTATGCAATATTTAAGTCAATAATAATGTCCTGACTATGGTAGAGTTTTTAGATGCACTGTCAAACACAAAATCCCTCAGTTCTTTCCTCATTGAAATTTAGTGGCATTCTCTCACAAAACAAGAACCTCAGCACAGCACCATGACAATTGTGAGAAGTAATACGATTTTGTTTTAATGTTAGATGTATTTCATAGTCAACGTGCAAATGAATACCAGTGGGTAGGTGTTGGCTTCACTATGAAAAATAAAAAGATAAAAATAAAAGCAGCTGAGGAACAATGACTGAAAAGATGGAGGTTTCATCTTGAAATGCATTACAAAATGTCCTGTTGGCCATGTCATTTCCATGTTATCTTACCTCATGCTTCAGGTCAATAGTAAAGTCTGATTTCAGTGGCTCATCTCTCACTCTGTTTGCAAGCCTAGAAAATAAATACATCATTATTAACAATTCTAAAACAATCCATTATAAAATTACAGTATACAGAAAGAAGCAATGACAACTACAGACCTCAATCCTTTATGAAAATTATGACAGATGAAAATATACCAACCGTTCCACCAGTGGGATGCTTAAGGCCCAAGCAGCAGTGAAGTCTGGGTACTTAAAGACAGAGGGATTCTCTGCAAACGCGTAGTGATGGATGATGGTTGACTCGTCATCATGGAGAGGCTTACCAAGAAACCACTCCTAATAAATGGAAAGAGAGTTATTAATTTATGTATGCTCCCTTTATGATTTAATGTGAAAGAACTCTTTAGATGTAAATATTGCAGTAAATATTGTAAAAGTCCATTGGGTGCAATTAAGGACTTCTTATATTCCAGTAACAGCAGTTTTCCTGAAATTCTCAGATCCACTGTCAAATCAAGTTGATTTGTACCGGCTTAAAAGTTATTTACCTTTACATTACTCTCACTACAATTTAATAATTATTTGTCCAAAAACCGGTAGCTACTGCACTTTAAGCTATGCATAAAAAAATAATAAAAACATGACTTGGAGGGAAAAGCATGAAAGAAAAGCAGCTTAAAGAGGCCAGAGAACATACATCCGAACGTCCTCGAAAAGTGCTGTGGAGTATTTGTAAAATATTTTTCTATTCTTATAGGAAGGCCATGATAGCTCAGTGTCAGTTCCTGACAAGCCAGAGGCAGTGAGTTCAAACCCACCACGGGGCATCAGGAAGGGCATCCCATCTTAATCCCAAATTCAATTTAAGTCCATGTCCACCCCCACAACGTGGGTACCAATCCGGACTCGTAAAACTGAACTCTCATTTTCCTATTCTTATAGGCCATTTTACACTAGATAGTTTAAGAACATATTTATTTGTGGTGTACGAGTTCATAAAGTTGTTTTCTTAAAGACATTACAATGAATTAAATCAAACTTGGAGTTCATTTTCTACCAATATTTTTAGGCTCTCTAAATGAGCACTCTATGGGCACTATGAGCACATAGAGATGGGCAGTAAAGGCTTGCGGGATGCTCAATCTGCAAAGTCCTCAACTGACTGGGAATAATGGAGGAGGCAAAGAGGAGGGCGATTCAATCTACAGGTGAAGCCATAGAGAATTCCACCAGGTGGCTTTGGACGGCAGCTCTATGGGCGGCTTCTGCTGGGACACGAGTTGGGGGCTGATCAACTCTGGCTGGGTGAGGGTGTCCAATTTTAAAAGACCAGAAACATCAGATGACCCCGGGTCACATCACTGATGATGCATCCTAGTGCATACAAAATATGTATCTTGCATACAGGTACACAAAGAATTGAATACATTTTTATTTTTATTTTTGACTGATATTATTAGACTCTCCAAATGCCATGATATAAACAAAAGAGTATTTCCTCAACAAAATGCCAACAAGGGCCTCCGGTGGCGTAGGGGGTTAAGACACCTATGTTAAGTGCATCTTTGTGTCTAATCCCGGCTGCACCGCTTCCAACCACAGCCGGAGGTCCATAGTTAGTGGGTCATAACTGGCTAAGCCTCACATGGGTATAAGGGTTAGGTTGGATAAAGTATTCTGGGTTCAATAGTGTCCTTCTCTGGGTTGTCCAGGCCTCTTGGTTAAGTGAAGGGAAAGTACTCTGCTTCATTCTCCAAGCACTGTGCTTTCCCCACCAGACCATGATGTGTGGACTAGTGAGGGCTAGTGGTCATGTGACTTGGAGGAGACACATGCTACCACTTCCTCCTTCCTGTTGACGTTCTAGAGGGGCATCAGAGAGCCTGACCTAGCAATCGGGCAGCTCAGGGAATTTAGGTGGGGAAAAGAGAGGGATACAATTTAAGGAAAAAAAAAGAAGAAGAAAAAGCCAACAAAATAACAATGTCCATAAATAAAGCTAGCCAGAAGTTAACCAAAACTCCGGATTCCCACTGAAATTCACCTGAGGTTGATGGAATGTACTATTGCTTTTAAATCAGAGTACAAGGAATAATACCAAAAAATCTAGGTATGCCTTAAGGAGAGAAATCAAAGCCGCTAAAAGACATTACAGGAACAAACTGGAAAATGACAATGTCAGTGACTTGTGGCACATGTGGAGGTGTCTGCAGGTGATGACAGAGTATAAATTCAAATCCAATGTGTTTATTAACATTTCTGCCTCTCTCCTGGATGATTAAGAACTTTCATGTGTGCTTGGAAACTCACCACTTTGACCAAGTAACTGTAAAGACAGCAGCAAAAATCATAATCCAGATATTTACACCAAATACTGCCAAGGAAAGCCCGAAACATTATTAAGGACACCGGTGAGCCGGTCCGTGTTCTTTTCTTGCTTCTTCTATTCAAAAAAATTACTGGAGCATGAACTCATGCACCACCTGTCTCAATAAATGTTTCTTTCCACAGGAAGTCATGTTCCTTAACAGCTGATGCATCCATATATGCACCTTACATTGTTGTGTTACCGTGTACTGTAAAATGTTTACATATAATATATGAATTTATGTGTAAATAAGCTATGTGGGTCTGTAGTGGGCTGTTGTTGTTGTTTTTTGGGGGGCTCCTTGTCCTTTTGTTAAGGCACAGAAAGCCACAGCATAATAATTTCATTGTATTCTAAATACATATGACAATCAATTTGACCTTGAACTAATTACTTTGAATACAAATAACTTTGATTCAAAGCATTGTCTCAGCAAATACTATCTTTAGTTTAATCTTTGAAATTAGACATATCCGACCTTTATGAAAAGAAATGCAGGGGTGGCCTTTCAAAATAAAATTGTCTTGTTTATTACTGTATTGGGTTGAAAATCTTACACCAATTAGATACGGTAAAATACACTACAACAAACCAAATAGAAAAGGCTCACAAGTCTGTCCTTTTACGTATGTTGAAATGATTTAAACCATAAAGATGTTTCTATTGTCGCTCCTACCCTAGAGCAAGGTCACAGAAAGTGAAACTATAATATATTCCATCTACGACTTGGAAAGGAAACAGCACATTGACTCCAAATGCGCCAGTATAAAGGTAAAGGGTGTCCATTAACTTTTATCCACAGATTCTCTGAGGCATATCACACCAACTTTCAAGTCTTTGCTGATTAACATTCTCAACTACCCTTTCAAATAAAGGTGGAAAATGCCCGAAAATATCTTTCAAAAAAAGAGGCTTTTAACTGCAGGCCTCGCAACCAAGAGTTATTAACGCCATTTTTGGAACCCGTTTGAATTGAGAGGCTGGTGAGGCTTTTGAGTTTATTGATTACACTTTTCAGCACGTAGAGTTAGCCAGAAAAAAAACGCTAATGTTCCAAATCAACCTGAGAAAAAACAAACAAACTGTGATTTAAATGACCAAATTTAAGTGGTAAACTTCGTCTGACAAAAACAAAGTATTAATATGCAATACAACTGTGCTGTACCCTGCCAACAAATAATGTCTACTTTTAGAATAATTGCTGAAACATAATTTTTTGACACTAACCACAATGTCAGAGTTATATTTGTGTAAGGATGAAGAGCAAAACAAAACAGCTCCTTTCATGACTGAAGTTCGGGAAAAGAAATTGCAGCATCTGATAAATAATACCCGTGTCACTCTAAGGTAAGTGAGCAATGTACTGCTGCCGTTACCCTCGTGCTTAAGTAAACGTTGTACCTTTAAAAGAGCCAATGGTAAACGATGCTGAAGCTTGAAAAAGTAAAGTTCAAAGCTTTGATGCCATTTATTAGAAAGGTGGAGGGAGCCAAAATGAACAGGGGGGGGATTTGGAGAGTCTATACTCACTTTTCTCTTGTCAAACTTTGTGAAAACCTCAACAAGTTTGGACAGCCTTACGTTGGTTTCCTCCTCAAGAAATACAATCCAGGACGAGTTTTTCCCAAAGGAGTTAGATAAGCTTAGGAGACAAAATAAAAATGTATAAACAAATGCTAAGTCGCACATTGCTATAGGCTTCTATGTATATCCCCAGTGAGTCACACCTAAGATAACTAACTGAAAAATAGTAGCTTAGAAGTAGTGCATGTCTGTTTCTCCTACAGTGTATTTTGGATCAACACCTGACTGAGGCTGTAGACCCAGCCGGGTTCAGGCAGCCAGACAACAGTAGCTATATTAACAAAAGGACAAAAAAGAGCACCGAAGCCTGGCCCATATAACAACATTTTTCAAATGTCAACAGATGTGGAAAATGTGACCAACCCCATACATAAGGACACGTGATACATTTCACAGTCTTTGGGCCCTCTGAT
>OMLC01036466.1:0-13387 GCA_900302585.1 Regalecus glesne
TTTTCTTAGCATCTCGGCTTTATTAGATGGGCTGTTGTGTCTTCACTGACCATCTGTGTCCGTGTGTCTGTGCCGAACAACCCCGGCTGTGGTGCAGATTGTCCACAGCAAGTCCTTCTCATAAAGTGACACATAAACTCCAACACAATCCAAATGAAGTTACTCTGAAGATTTCCAGTCACCAAGAGGAAGGAGAAGCTCTAGTTATTTGGCTGTGGTAGCTCAGTGGTAGGGAACTGACGAGCTAGATGTTGTGGGTTTGAACCCACTGTGAGACATCAGGAAGGGTATCCAGCCTTAATCCCCCAAGCTCCATCTAAATCCATTTCCACCCCCATAACAAGGGGACTAATCACCATATACAAAATGAACCTCTCCGGTCATTACAGTACGCATGGTGTTTGTCATTCCACACTTTTGCTATCCATAAAGGGCTTCTTCTCTGGCAAGTCATGATTTGTATCCTGCTGCTGCTGCACCAGATTTTGGAAGCCATTTGGAACACCTGACATATGCTAGCAAACTGAGATGCATCTCTGTTCCATCTTTTATCATCCGATGTATTTTAATCGCATTTCTTTTGCATCCTCAACACGTCTTGACTGGAGCGTTGGCTCACTAAACCTGTAAGCATGTAATGGGCTCCGTCAGATTCTGATTTATTCTGATGGTGAGAGGAGGACTACTGATGAAAATCTCCCATCAGAAGTGTTAGCATCCAGAAAGTGTAAATAATGCATCTTTATAGTTGTGAAATAGGCATTTGGGTGCACAAATAGATGTTGTTTTAGGCTCCAGAAATTTAGCAGAATTGCAAAGGTTTAACATGAACCACCCAGTGCGCTCCGGTTGTCACCTATGCATCAGATGTTTTCTTTGCAGTTTCTCTGTGTGCACGCTGAGCACAAATCAGATTTGATGGCCAATTATGGTTTTGCACGCAAAGGTTTTGTCTCGGCTTGGCCCGCATGGATGAACATTAGACAACGCAAACCGCACATCAGCAGCAAAAAGCTTGAGGAATGGGAGGTTGAATGACAATAATGAATCTTGCAGAACATCGAGTTTAAGGTTAGACATTGGGACTGCAGATTAAATATTGATTTAGAGCTAGCGACACTGTGACAAGAACACATGTCGCCATAGACATTAGCAGCTCTCCAAGCAAACTTAGTTGGTTTTTCACCCAGACTGTTTTTTCCCCCCCAAGTGATTCTGAAACAAATTGCTCACTGGACAATTTCTATTGTTCATCACACGGCATTCCCCCCTCAGAATCATGTCATTGTGCCTCAGCATCTATGGAAAGCATCCCTCACATAGTCGTGCTGAATGGATAAGGAGTGGCTCTTTGTTTGACCTAGAAGTTCATTCTTATCCTGCAGTTGCTCACTTGGTCTGAGACTAACGACTAGACGGGCTACAGCAATTAAAGCCTAATGAAACCCTAAGTCACACAAGGCAGGGAAGCAGTTGTTTATGGCCTCTTTAGGTGGAAACCTTTAAACAGGGTGCACCACTGGTCAGATGCTTATCCTGACTTAACAGAGAGGGATCTCCACAGGGGTCCGTGGAGAGAAACCTTACTATTATCGGAACTGACGTTCAAACCTCATGTTGAAGGTTTCCACCTGAAGAAGTAATTGCAGTACTGCACTTCTGTCAGTGTCTCTCCCTCTGAGTCGACTGACATATCTGTGAGACCCTTTAATGGCCACCGGTCCAGGGTGGTCTTCCGCCCAACGTGCACTGGATAAAGCTCCAGTCCCCCTGCGACCAGTCTTTGGTTAAGCGATTGTTGATGATGATGGACGGATGGACAGTCTATAGATGAGTGTTTTCAGCGTCGTCTTGAGTGAGTGTAGCCATGGTTTTGACTTTTTAGTTCTCTTTCCACTCTTGTCACTATCAGCAGGTTCTGTGAGTCTGAAAGAAAGGGAGAGAAGTGACACAGTCCCTCAAGCTCGTGTTTATGCTTTGAGAGAGAAACCTAGAGAGGGAGACACACACACACACACACACACATATATATATACACACACACACACATCCACTGGACTAGGAATAATGAAAGTGCATCATAAGACAAATGTCTAAATCTTATTGCTAGAAACCAACTTGGTGAGATAAAAGGTGCAGGATAAGGTTTATGTAACCTAAATAGATAGCAGGTTTATTTTCTTCCTTTTTCCAATACTGATAATAGAACCATTAATCTTGGAGCTTATCATTGCATCCATATTCAACCGCTTATCTGAAGTTGGGTCACGTGGTCATGCTGGAGCCTATCCCGAACTCCCTGGACAGGTCACCAGTCCATCACAGGCCACGAGGAGTTAGGGGAACAGTGTGTTGCTCAAGGACGCTTTGACACGCTTCTTTGCAGGTGCTTGGATTCAACCTAGAACCTTCTGATCGCCAGACAGACATTCTACCCACTGAGCCATGCTGCTCCAAAGCTGTCCCCACCACTAACCACAGCTCTTGTTTTGTTTTTCTGAGACCAGGGTATCTCTGTCATGTCACTGGCCTCCATATCCGCTGTTGTCAGTGTAACAAGTTGTGCATCCGGGCTGTAATGGACTGTCATATGACGAACCACAGACCATCTGTCGCTCCACATGGCTTCGTTCACCTTCTTCAGCAATATCTTTCACCACCGGCCTACCAATGGGCTGATGTGCTCCGGCCAGTGGACCGTCACAGATAAACACGGGGAACTGCTGAGTGTGGAAATCCCAGCAGCACCCCAGCTGTCTGAGCACTGAGAGTGGGAAGAAGTGATTAGAGGAAAACTGTCCTCCTGTCTACCCACAGTTGAGATGCCTGCTGCTCTGATCTTAGGATGTGTACTTCCTGTGCTGCTGTCTCCACTCTGAGCTCAGCGTCGGGGTGCTTTTCTCTTTCCTCTCATGTATACTGGACGTCCTGGTGTCTCCAAAGCCTTTGTGATGAGTTGGCTAATAGGCCACATGACTGGCTCCTCCAAACATGAGCATTAACCAAAATCACTGTCTTCCTTCCAGGTATGAGCTCGGTAACTGAAGCATTTCCAGCCTAAGAACACGAGCCATTGTTTATTTCAGGCTGGCTGTATTATTAGCAGGCACTTAGTGCGCTGACTCAATTATGATTGCCTCCCGGATGGGAGTCGGCAGCTACGACTCTGAGAACAGACACTGAGGCTCCAGTGCAGCTCTTATATCCCTCTCTCCAAACAGCCCAGGGTTATATAGAAGTAGTTATCAATGAGCTTACCGCTTCTGTCAATCAGGATCAGATCAATGTCAGGATCTGTGGCTGCCTGTGGTCTTGTTAGGAAGGCCCACAGCCGGAGGGAAGAGCGACACTGCAGCCTCCCCGCAGCCCGTGGAGACAGCCCTGGTAGTCTGGCCACTTTACATTGAGTCTTACCAGTTAAACGTGATAAATGTACCCACATTATCAACCGTATCTGCCGAACTGTGCGGATTATACGGTTGTCATGGTTAGGATATTTATTCATCCATCGTCATCCGTTCATCCATAGACAGGTCATAGGGTGATGCTGGAGCCTATCCCAATGCTCATTGGTCAAAAGGTGGGGAAACACCCTGGACAGGTCGCCCTGCCATCTCAGGGCAGGTGTGGAGGATTAATGCCAGATGCCCTCACTGACCCCCCGTGGTGGGTTCGGACCCACAGCTTCTGGCTCATTGGTGCATGGTAAATGTAGTGCGTGTCATTATTTTACTCCCATCCTGAGCCAGTGCTCAGGAGTTTCCCTTCTTGTTTTCCCTGTTTTCATGATTCTTATCGTTACTGCGTTGTTGATGCAAGATACACTAAATGTATTTGTCTGGGTCTGCGTCTGCTGCTACAAGTGGCAGTTCTTGTTGACAGCCTGAAGTAATAGGATTAGACGGTATGTGAAGAATCTACAGTAGACTCAGAACAGTTTAAGACATCATCACGGGATGACCGAAAGGCAGCCTGCTGACAAGTGAAATGAAATTTTGTTACTAAACATCTCTCTCCGAAGTGTTTTTGAAAATGGCTCGAGGGATGGCGGGGGGCAAAGTGCTCCATAATAAAAGCAAACCAGTAAAGTCTAGTGTTATGGATCCTGTGATGCTTTCCCTGGCTGTTTTATGGTAAACTGCTTAGTGGCTTGATGCTCATCAGCTCCTCTGAGCCCCAGCTTGTGGGCAGGAGGGAAACATGTTGCCGTGCTTGTGGAGTTTTCCAGCGCTTCACAGTGAGAGAGGTCCGTTTTTACGGGTCAGGATTAAGTCCTCGTGATGTGGGGGTGGGAACAGATTTTGATGGAGCTTGGGGGATTAAGGCTGGATGTACTTCCTGATGCCCCGTGGTGGGTTCGAATCCATAGCCTCTGGCATGTCAGTTCCCAAACCATACGGTCTACTACTCTTGTACCATGGCCTCCTCTCCACCGCATCAATATTTCTGTTTAAATACTGCAATATTTACTTTTTTTTTAAATTGCCAACAGCTACTGATGATACAAGTCCTCCTTTGGTTTAGTGAACCCCCTAAAACCAGCCTAAAACCTCTATAAAGGACCATGTGGTTGTCTATGTATGTCAAGCCATGGTGAGCCCTTTCCTCTTGACTGTTGGACAACTTACATGCATCGTACAGCTGGAGACACTATCACTTGGTCCCATATAATCCGTCCGACAGACACACAGACTTGGAATAGGGGCCATGCCTCTGTTCAGAGCCTGCTTCCAATTTCCTCCATGGTTCCAGCATGCTTTTGACAGACTGCGGTTACTGTACCACTCTCTGCTATATTTTGCCTTCACTTTGCTTTGGCCGTGTCCTTATATAGACCATCCCTCTCTTTCTCATTCACTCACACAACACACCGGCTCACAGCAGCAGGCCTCAGCCTGCTAACTCATTTACGCTGAAATCGATGAGTGCTTTTCCAGACCGGCCCGGTGAGAGGAATTGTTAATGGGGCAAACACAGACAGCCTCTATTTGTTTCTCTGCTTGGCTCTCTCCTGCTGGGCCGGGTTGAGAATGCACCGCAGGGAAAGAAGTGGCCCGATAGGCTTTCTGATATTGCACCACGCTATACAGCTTCATCTGATTTCCACAGGTCAGGCCGCGGTGTGAATCCATGTCCTTTTTCACCACAAGGAAATCAGTCAAATCAGTACCCCCTCCGAGCTTTCCATACTGGGACTGACACCATGTGACAGCTAAATATGAGTTTCATGTACGTTCTAAAGTCATAAAGGATTTGCAAAGATTTGGACTTGAACACCGGAGCAAAATATATTTCCCACGATGACTTTAACAAGCCATAATAATAATGTTAATAATAATAACAATAATGTAATGGCTCGAGTGCCAGATTTAGCCAACAGGCTAACTTTCATCTGTTTCATCCCAAGCAGTTAAGAGTTCACACTTTCTGAAAGAACCGGGGATCGAAGCACCAATCTTCCGACTACCGGACGACTGCCGAACCCCCTGAGCTACGCCACCCAACCAGCATACAAACCTTTGGCTAGACATAGGTGGATAGCTGGATGGATGGATTGCTGAGCGGATAGGTGAATATTGTTCTCAACAGTCTGGTACAGATTCAGCAAGATTCAAGTAGACACGGTTGTCCTGAATAGTTTGTCTGTGTTGTGTCTCACTTTAATTCTTTTCCATCGGATGATGAGGTTTCTGTGAGAGGGCGGAGAAACAAGGGTGAGCCCATGTATCTTCCTGTCGGGCAGGAGTGAGTGGCAGTGGAGCTGACGCGTCTCTGGGCGACTGGCTGACATATCTGCACCGGGTTATGTGAGAGGCACTTGATTTTCCCCAGTGTTCATGCCTGTCGTTCTGTTGCTTGTTCCTGTCATTGTGCCCATGGGGAGCTTGGCTAGCTTCCTCGGCCTGCTTTCATTGGGTCTTATCTCTTCCCCTGCTAGACAGATAAGACAAAAAAAAGGCTATTTGCTTTGTTAATGCATCTATGCACACAGAGAGAGGCACAAACACACACACACGTCTGTCGGAAACACAGGAAGGAAGAGAGTAATTAAGTCTCCCCTCTTGCTTTCACGTTGGATTGCTATCAAGCTGAGATGCTATCTTTTCCCATTATTGGCATCAGCGTTTAACAAGGGTATTGTTTAGCTTTATCTGAAGGGGGCCGTGGTAGCTCAGTGGTGGAGCTCGCACATTGGGAACCGACAGGCCAGAGACTGGCGGTTCAAACCCAGCGCAAAACATCAGGTAGCGTATCCGGATTCAATCCCCCAAACCCCCACTAAGTATTTGTCCAACCCCACAACGTGGGGACCAATCATGGCCCGTAAAACGGATCCCTCTCATTGTTTAGCTTTACCGATGTCATTGTTGCCTCGCGGAAACTGTCATTCGCACTCTCATTGTTGACTTGAGCGCATCTCTCACCTCAAGACTCCCCTTTCCCTCTCTCCTGTCATCTCTTTGTCAATCCGCAGAGCTCGTGGCGGTTCCACAGTCAGGTTGATTAGTGGAGTAAGGGCTGACAGTCCCTTGGATCTCAAAAATAGCAAGCCTACGTCATTGGCGTGCTCTTGACAGAATGTCATCTTCAGGATTTGTCTCCGACTAGCATGTGGCGTCACGTGTCTCGCGTACCTTTCAGCCCTTTGTGTGCCAAGGCATGTAAACAGTGTAGCGACTCACGCCATCACGCACTACTGTCAACAACAGCTGCGTGGGGTAGACCAAATCACTGATTACAGATGCTGGAAGTGACATTTGACTCTCTGCAGTTTGTGCTTTTGCATGCAGTGTGAATGAGAAAGAGCCTTCTCCAGTCAATCACCAGAGAAAGTGCTTTGCTTTTTTTCGCTGCTCATTTGTTTGGCTGGTTTGTTTCCCGGGTGTGATAAATGTCAGGCCTCAATCAATGGGACACGTTGGGAATTGACAGGACAGAGAGGAGAGGGGTAAAAGTTTAGAAGCTCACAACAAAAAGTCAAATTGAACCGCAGCATCTCCAAGGGCTTCTTTTTATCTCTGGGAGCTGAGGAAATGTCCCATTGTGTGACTCTCCTGTAGTGGTTCTGCATTTAACATTGTGTGTTGTATTAACAAATGTCGGTGTCTCACAGCAAAATCCACCAGACCAATCTGCAATTTCAGATGTCTACAAATAGAGAGCAGGACCCGCTTCCTCCGAATCACTCTCCTAGGGAATGGACTACAAGAGCAGCATTATTAAGCACACTGAAAAGAGCAGCACGCCAAAACCACCAGATGTAGAAACGGTTTCTTACCGCGGGCTGTTATTCAGATGGACGATCAACTTTGTCCAGCATCAGCCATATATCTTATATATGCTATACTGCATATTATACATATGCTGGTATGCTGTGTCATGTCCATCTACCTCAGGCATATATGTAAGTAGCCTGCTAACATATATTTTGTTATCTCCGATGCATCCTCTGCAGGGGCCGTAGTAGCTCTGTGGTAGAGCACGCTTCAGGCTCTAACCAACCACAGCCAGTCAGGAAAGGCATCCAGCCTTCTTGTCTTTTTTTCTGTAGTTAGTTTATTGATTTTTTTTTCAATTGTGAATACAACTTACAGGATACTGATATGTGATATATGTTTAAGGCACAACAGGGACAATCCCAATTCCCTGAATTAAGAAATTGTACCACACACAAACAGGCATCTGGCCTTAATCCCCACGCTCCATCTAGTTCTGTGCCCTCCCCCATAACTTTGGGACTAATGGTGACATGTAAAACGGACTTCTCTATTCTTTCCACCATTGTGCTCCGCTAGCGCTTATTGTCACCTGCGTGTGGTCGGTCCCTGTGTGTCTATCTGAAGATTGTTGTGTTGTTGTTCTATTTAAAGCACCCGTGAGATTCATGAAACCCAAGTCAGAATCCATGTATGCGAAAACCCACAAGGCCAGTGAACTGGTTCGGATTCTGTAGCAGGATAGGATATAGATAATGATTATGTCTGTGCATCCCAGGCTGTCCCTGAGCCTGTCGTATTGTCCAGGAGATCTGTGTACCGGGCCTGCCCAGGCACTGCAGGGCAGATCCAGAAGGTGTGCTGTGAACATGGTGCCAGAATGCAGCAGGTCTCTGCTTTGCTCAGTGGTGTGAAAAGACCTTGGGCTGGCTCGGGGGCTGCAGGGATTTCCATTCAACAGCAGCTCTGAAGTGAATGAGGTTGCAGGATGACGGCCCTCCTCCCGGCATGCATATATTCTCAGTCAATCTCAGAGGCACGCAGGCCCTGAATCTCTTCGACGGGTGTGGTGTGTGGCTTTAACCAAGTCCATTAGAATAGCGCACACCTCCGAGCTCCAGCACGGAGAGTGGTCTCTCCAGAAGCAGAGCTGTGCAGGTCAGGATGAACTCAGACCTGACCGCTTCCATATTGTGGTGTAATCGCAAAGGAAATGCCGAGTTTAAGCGTCAGTGGATGAATGCTCATCACGCCCTGTGAGCCTCTGTTCAATATTAATTCCTGGCGCTGCGTCCATGCCTTCGAACTGTTTGCCAGGCAGCTCATTGTCCTGCGGGGTTTACAGTCCAATTACATCAGCCGCCTCACAGACTCTGTAGCCAGGCCTCTTTGTGTGTATGCATCTCTGTCTGTGTGCCGATGCCAGCTAGAGCCCCCTCTGATGTTTCTTTGATGAGACATGGCCTCTTTTAAGGGCCTGATACGCCCGGTGTGTCTCTCTACCTCATCTAACCTGTCTGGACAAGGGAGAAGTTTTGTATGCACGTGTGTAAAGAGCTAAGCCACTCTCAGTTGTTCCCTCTCTCGTGGACTTTGGCAGCATCCTTTCGGAGCCTTCGCCGCGTTCAGCAAACTCCAACATGAGATCTCTCAAAACCAACACCTCCACATCAACATGACCACTGACAGAAATGTCTGCGACTCTGTGGATGGGGTCACAGAGGCTCAGCAGACCGGTTGATTGGGAAGTCCACCAGCCGTGCCCGCACCCACTAACTCAACCTTCATATTCCAGAACACTCCATTGATGAGGCAGGACGCCACCATCGGATTCAATGGACCGCCAGCAAGCGAGCCAGCAAAGATGTGAGATTTTCGTTTTGCTCGCAGCGGAGGAGAGAGTGACGGGGAGCTTTGTTTAGCGTTTCTCTCATACACGGCCTCGAGAGCCCTTGCTCCCGTTTTTAACATCTCTTTCCTCCACATCACTCCTCAGTCTTTAAATCACATGCTTTTGTCTGCATCTCCTTACTCGTCTTGCCTGCTTGTCCATGCATCAGTCTGCTGAAGCCCAGCCGTGGCTTCACTGCTAAACAACATCCGCTCCCTTTCACCAGTGGGCCTGCTGTATTCTTGCCGTCAGGCGCAATGCTAACAAGTGTTGGAAGCAGTCCCAGCCCTAATGCAAGATAAAAGAAGATCTGCTCCTCGACTCATGCTGCGTATCAGAAGTCTACACTCACTTTCAAATTTTGGGGGGTTTCATCTCGGGCCTCAAGGCAATCCAGAGTAAAGCAAATGAAAGGGTGTCTTATCTTCTGATATTCTCTATATGGATTATGCCCATAAGGGGATTAAGAAATTGCAGAATGACTCTGCAGAAACTGTTGTGCTGGTCGTCTGTGGGCCTTTTCTCTCCTTGGTTTTGTTCTAACTGCTCATGGCCTGTGATGGAGTGGCGACCTGTCCAGGCTACTTTCTTGCCTTCTGCCCAGTGAGCACTGGGATAGGCTCCAGCATGACCAGGTGGTTGATGATGACATGACATTACCTTGGTTAGTTAAGCTGTTTTGCTCGTTCAGATCTTCCCACTATGACCACTCTCACATCTTCTCTTGGGTTTTACATCAGTCCATTCCGTGGCGTAGCCAGGGTTTTTCAACAGTGTGGACTTTGGAGAAATAACGTTGGGCCCCTTGTTTTACGTTCAACGTTTTTTAATCTGAAATGAGCAGTAGGTCTCAAAATTAAACAAAATGTGATGTCATCACAGACGAGACCATTGACGTAAAACAATAGTGGGCTACGTTGGTAAACAAACATGTATTCATGCATTCATTCATTTGTTCCTTGAAGGTCACGTTGATGTCGGACACTTGATAGGTGGGCCAGCTGTCAATCATAGTGGCAGTGGCCCACATTGGCCCTCATGTGGCTACGCCCCCGAGTCCACTGCCGGGTTTATGATGAGCTTGTGTTCATGGGAGGATTCCCTCTGCTGCTCTTGTGTTTTTACAGGACTTTACACTGCAGGTCCTCATGGACTGGTTTGAAAGCTACACAGCATCATCATCAATGTATTTAGGTGAACATAGGACCACATAGGGTTGGATGCTAATGCCCTCAGAGGCTTGAGTCACTGCCTAGGGATAAGCCCCTGCTGCTGCTCAGTGATCTGCATCACTCCCCCGGTACCAAGTACAAACAGCCCTGTAGTGCGAAGGGCATGATGGTATTCGGGGACTGCGTTTGCTTTGCTCGGTGCCAGTGGGACGTGACGTCCAACATCTTTTACACTCTTTGGCCTATGTGAACTATCGGAGCGAACATGTGCCATTTTCTGTCTGATGAAAGGTTAAAGTTCCCTTCCCAGCTACACCAGTGCTCCGGTGAGATGCACCCATGACGGCTCACTCAGTTTCCCTCACACAAGCCTCGCCCTCCTCTTCTCCTGGCATAATCTGTGTTTCATCTGTTGTTGTCCTGTGCTTCTCAGCCAAGTGTTCGGTCCTGAACTATTATTGCCCATACGCACCAGTTCATTTGCTCCTGATTCAAGGAGGCGTGTTGCCCTCGACGGTGGCTCTCATTTCAGCTTCTAAGGTGGACGGAGAACAAAGGGTTTCAACACATCTCGGAAAATAATGAAATCTATAGACAAGGTCTGGTCACGGAGAACACCGGGAAAATGATCATCTCAATCAAATAGCTTGGAAATATTATCCAGGCTATGGGGAAATAAGAGGGCTTATTAGATTGGGGTTTTACTGATCGAGATTTTACATTTTTAGGTGCAATCAAATGTTTGCATACATATTTTGTAGGGCCTCGTAGCTTGACACTGAAGCTTCACTGATGAACTAATTTTTATGCTGTGCACAGTTCTTTTCTTTTGTGCATGTCTATTCATTCAGATTATTCAAATTGTAGCTCATAATAACACAGAATAATAATATGGATTATAATATATAATGTTATAATATATTACATATTATGTTTTATTAAAATATCATTTTATTATAAGAGAATTACATACTTTATTGATGATATTAGTATTAGTGTCATTTATTATTATTATTATTATTATTTTATAATCTATGATACAACAATTCAATAATTAATATTAATTAGTATGACAATTGAGTTTGCATAACACTTCTCATCTGCGGAGTCAGATCTCAAAGCACTTCTCAGTTAAAAGATGATAGTAAAAGAAGGACAATATTTAATAAAGTACAAAGTAAAAAGATAAGAAGGGAAGTAAAACCAGGGTGGGCTGCTGTAAAAGAAAAAAGACAGTTTAATAAAATAAAGTAAAAAGAGGATTAAAACAAGGGTGGGCCAATATAAAAGGCTGCTGAGAGGGCCTGCTGAGCGAGAGGGGTTTTAAGGCCCATTTTAAAAGCCTTGCTAGACGAGGCAGTTCTGAGATGCTCGAGGAGGGCGTCCCAGAACCATGGAGGGAAAGATCAGAAGGCTCGGTTTCCCACCATCCTCATGCGTGTAGAGGAGATGCGGGGAATGGCTGGATGTTAATTAGGTCAATGGGGTAATTGGGGCTTTGACCATGTCGAGCTTTGTAGGTCAGCAGGGGTTTGAAAGGGATCCTGTAGTGGAACGGGGGCCAGTGGAGTTGGATGAATATGGGGGTTGTGTGGGCTGACTTGGAGGTGCTAAGGACTCTGGTGACACTGTTCTGAATGAGTAGTCGAAGGTTGAGAGATTTGACTGGATGACCGGTGTGCCATGTAAAGCACGAACCTGGTCATCAGGAGTAGTTAAAGGTCTGGTGTCTTGCTAACGAACACTTCCACACACTCACTGAAGGAGCTGGGGCTTGAACCAGCAACCTTCAAATTTACCTCTTGAGTCATGCTACCCTGAGCTGTAGTCATGGAAACTGCCCTTTGAAAGTCTTGGAAAGTTGTTTCCTAGAACAAGTGTGAACTCTGAGAACACTCAACATCTCCTCTCTTGCCCCCCAGGTTAGGCAGAAGTGGTTGTGTGCATGCGTCTGGTTTCCCAGTTTAACTTCATTAGGTCTTTAACTGCTGGCCAATCACCCAGCAGAGGGACATTTTGAGAATGATGGACCCTGTGTGTCAATAGATGCCTGGCATTACAGTCAACATGTCACTCCTTTTGTTGCTAGCCTTGCAGTTTTTCCCCTCCACCTAGCCACCCATGTGCCCCCTCCCTTATAATTTTCCTATCGAGGCGGCAATATGCTATGTAAATGCCCTTCTCCCCGGTCTTCTCCATTTCCATAATAGCCCAGTCAAATGAGCTGACTGTCAGATTATTGCTGAGTCGACTCTTCCCAAGTCACAGGAGAGGAAAATTGATCACGGCTTGTTTTTTGTTTGTGTGCGTTTGTTGGTATGAATACACACGAGTCCGAAAAGATGCGTTGGCATTCAGAAGCCGACATGTTTCATGTTCTCTGACCGTTCCTCTTGTAGTCCTGAAGAGTCCTCTGTCAAACACTGGAAACATGCCTCAGCAGCAGAACCAGAACCAGAGCCGTAGCAGTTGTTCTCGTTAAACACGGAATCGGCCTCGCCGCCGTGCAGAGATAACGGGATGTCTCTGCCTCAACTCTGTAGTCTGCTTATGATGTGGATGCATTTATTCTGTGGGATCCATCATACCACCTACCCATCATACCACCCAGCCCTTTCAATCACCAACACCACCTTCTCCGTCCATCTCAACCCCTCATCTACAGCAGCTGTGTTTGGCAGATAGACCCACAGCCTCTCCTATCCATCTGGCTCTGTGGTGCCATTGTCAGGTGACGTTATCATGCCAGTGTTCCAGAGCTGCACTGAGGCCTTTTGTCCCTAATCCTTTATATAGCGTCTCCGTGGAGGCAGGGGAAAGGATCACGCATTCCTGTCCCAGGCATGGAGGAAGATGTGGAGGGGCGGCCGAGAGCCCTTCGAGAGGCTATGGTGGGAGAGAGAGGCAGACATTTGTATCGAAGCACAACAAAGGTGTGTGTGCGATGCCATTGTGCTTTGTTTGGCCTCACAACAGTAGCCCACGCCCTTGTGTGTGTGTGTGGTGTGTCTTTTGTTTTGTGTAACTCTCAGCCTGACTCACGACAAGTTGTGTTGGGTGGCGAGAGAGTCGGGCGAGCTCTCTAAACTCTGCCCTCTGGCTCACCA
>OMLC01036468.1:0-18226 GCA_900302585.1 Regalecus glesne
TGTTTGTGACTGTGCTGACCTAGCCACACTCCACTGCCTGGGGTAAGCTCCATCTGGGGGGGGTCAATCACCCGTTCATAAATCCTGCCAACAGCAATCAAATAAAAGAGATAATGCTGGGTTATGATAACTACATGGATGCAGTCAAATAGAAAAGCCCCCACAAAATGTAGCCAACATCACTATATGTCCTCCAACCTTACAATAACTTTAAACTAATACTAATTCTGTATTTCCAAAAGCTAAATTATAACACTCTGAATAGCCCTTCAAGAAGAGACGACCATCAAAAATGCCCCTTACATTGAAAAAAGAAAGCCCCCACTCATGCGCGAAACTGATCCCCACACAGACAAAAGGATAAGTACACATACATAAACACACATTTCTCTGGTTTAGTCTGAATACTAATGGAGTAGGGATGAATTCCAGAGTAAACCAAAGGAGATGTGAGGAGAGGAAGAAATGTGGGGCAGAAGTTGCTATCTTCAAGTATTACAGACAGTCCTGCCCCGTAGCTCTCTAACGTTGCACTGATAGCTGGACTGAGGCTGTGGGCTGGATTAACAGCCTGTCTCCTGACACTGACACAAACAGGCTTTGGCATTATCAAGGTAAACATCCTCAGTGTCATTCAGACCTATTTTCCCCAAACTAGGGTGGGCTGAGCTGTGATGTTTCCCCATTTTATATCCAACATAACCAGCAACCAAAGGGGGGGGGGAAATACTGAGGACAAATAGTATGCAGAGGGATTTTCCCCAAAGAATCTCTCACAACTTTAAACTGGTGAATGTTCTGGCAAGACAGAGCACCGTATAATGGAAAGAGACAGTCTTTTTGAATACATTTCAATATGAATTTAATAGCATACAGATCAATAGTTCAAAGTGTACCAACATTTTTTCTTGGTTAGTTCACACAGAGTCCAGATGGAATCATTTCCATAAGGTATGCTCAAACATACACATGTATTGGTTGTACAAGTAATGTATATGATCTGCAGAACTGATGTATTTCACCTAAAACTAGATGCATTTCTAATCTCCATCTTTTTTGTCTTTTCAAGCAACCATAAATAGTTTTGATTATGTCTTGGTATTTCAGTAGCATGATCCAATAGTTGTTGTTTTTTGTTTTGTTTTTTTTGTCTTTGCCCATCTTTGTGATGATGCTATGATCAGCAATAAATACTCTCTTCTATCAGTGTCCTCTGAACAGAAAGCAAAGAAAACGATCAGATGGAGGACATACTTATTTTCTGTGCTCTAATTTTGCCATTGGTTTAAACTTATTACTACCAACTATAAGCACAGACATCTTTCAGTTAAGATGTAAATGGGGCTTTTGCTATACGTTTGGTTTATCTGGTTCAAGAAAAGGACTTATTTGCAGGGGGTTTGAGTATTGCAGTCTTTTTAGGTATACTTCAGGTATGATATGGCAGGAATATATTTGGTGCTTTATAGGGCGATTTTAATCCTAATTTGGCCATGATGACGGACTTTTATTCTGCACAGGTATGTGCAATATATGTTATTCAACATGGACAACCGGAATGTTATCTTGTAATGTGTGGTCTTGCTTCCTGATTGAACCTCAGACCAGGCAGACCCATTGTGAAAATATCAAATATGTTGATTCTTACAACTGGAATTAAAAATGTCAAAGTTCATCATCGAGTATGACTGCCATTACAGCAGTCAGAACCATTGTGTTCACCTATTACTATTATCTACTAAAGTTCGTCATTAATATGTGATGCTAAGTCTTATCCCAGTCGATTAGGACTTCCGAAAGTCTTCAAGCATGTTTCTGACCTTAGCTAATTTGGTGATACTGTGACCTTTCTCTTCCAGCAGGTGTGATGAGTAAATATTCCTATGTTCACAAATTGTATTCTTTTTCTAGTCTGCTCTGTCATGGCCTTTCCAGTTCCAGCCACTCCAGCCCTGTTATCTGCACCTCCTGCCTAGCCCTACTCTGACACCATCCCAGTCCTTAATCTTAACCAGTTCTCATCAGTTACATATTTTCCCTGAGGCTGTTGATTATCCAATTACATTTCAATGTATTTAAGTTTGGCCGTTTAGTACCTTCATTGCCAAAGCATATTATTTCACTGTCATGTTCTTGTGATGCATGTTCCTAAAACCTTCATATTTCCTTCCCATAATCATTTTTTCCCCTTTACCAAATGTGGATTTGGGTCCTCAATTCCTGCTCCCTTGGTGACATGTTCAGTTTAATATTTAGAGTGAAATAACCAACAATGCTCTACAGATGTAATCTCTTGAGCTCTTCTCTGCTTAACAAAAAGATCCCAGTACCTTGGTTATAGGAAAAATAAACACGAAAGTTTGGTGGTTTACGTTATCAACAAGAAGGAACTTGCAATGCATGATATACATCTTTAAGACTCCATGAGCAAAACTCCCTCGATGTCTCATATCTTTGTTTGACTTACAAACTTTCACTCTCCCTCTTTTGCTGCCCTCTCTACCACCAGCCAATCATACAAGTGATATTTTGGGGTGGGGGTTTCATCAAAGGAAGACTTGGGCAGAATGATGCCAGTTAGGATAACAATCTGCTCACAGAACTTTTATATGGTCTCACAATGCAGACTGCAGCCATCAATAGATCATTATAGAGGAAGCACACAAGTGACCTGCATAACACAAGACTAAAAACATGCAATTTACAAAATACCCCCCACAAAAATCTACTTCCGTCCATCTTTCCCCGTGACCACTCTCTCAAAATTAAATTTACTTGTAAGCCAAGTTTTGCTGTTGTAACTCATGAAACTCATATTCAAATTAATAAACTATGCATTTTTTCTGAGAATCTATCAGGTACTCCAACATTGTTGTTGTGTATTTTGTTATTGTAGTTGAGGTATTAAGGAACATTGCAATGTTAAAAGTAGCAGTATAGTGTATGACTATCTGTGCATATCCATATGCAGTGGAGAGTAAAATATCAAAATAAGATGTATACCAATCTGTGCATGTAAAACTTTTTTAGGGATTTTTTAGTTGCCTCAACAATGATGTTGTGAATCGTTTTTGTCTTTTAAGGTGCTTTACACAAATAAAGAAGAATGTTATTAAGTCTATCAACTTCTACGAGATCCATAGTGATGATTAAGAATACCAACAGAAATACTGCATATGGAAATGATTGACAGGCATGGGACATCCTATCAGTGACCTCCTTGATTGGCTGAGGAATACAAGGCATGGTAAAGCTTCTACCATTCACGAGAGCTCAGGAGATTGGCGACCCCAAGAACGGAAGCAGAGTAAAAATAGGCTAGATCATTCTATCACGCCGTTGGAAATAGACATTCACTGAAAGAAAGATGCTGACCCTAGGGTTAGAAAGATACATACAGTAAACTTCATATTGGGATTAGCAGAGGTTATACACTTCTCCTGCTACTAAAAATAAGCCTTTTAACCATTTACTAGTTAGAATATATTTAATTAGCTAAGTAAATTCACATCCACGCACACACATGCGCACATGCTGTTATTATTAGGTGATATAGAAAAAGTTATAAAGTTACAACAATGCTAAGAAAATAAGATGAAAAAAGATACCTCTCAATCTAAGGGGAGGGTAAATAAAAGTACAAAATAAAACAAGAAAACAAAAAGATCAAAGAACAAAGAAAAAAACCAAGAAAACAAAAGGGAAAAACGCATTTTGCCTACATATTTCTGCTTAAGCAAATTTTATTTATTTGATCTTAGGTGTTGAACCATTGCATGATTACATGAATTTTGGCAAACACTTTGCTGTTTTTACATATTATACACAAGGTTTGACAACATTAAACAGTGTTACAAACTCAGGAAGGACCCAAATGCAGGACTCACAAGACAATATGATACAGTAACACCTGGTTTAATGAACAAAGGCAGGCAGAGGTCAGAACACCAGGGAGTCAGTATGACAGGTGACCAAACAAACAAGGAGCGGGCAGGCAGATAAACGGGTTCAGATACATTTCATTTTACCGGGGAGTCAGGTCCAAACTGGCAACTGAGCAGACAAGGGGAAGGCAGCAAACATGGAGCCTAAGCGGCAGAGTCAAGCACCAGCAGGTTAGGCAAAAGTTTACACAGAAAAACGCTGGAGAACTATGGAGTAAAACAATCTGGCAGGGATAAAGAGAAAACAGGGGAGTATGAACCCTGAGGAACAAATCAGGGAATGGGCAACAAGTGAGGGAGACACTGGTTGTCAGGTAATTAAAACAGTGGCCTTAACTGAAACTACAAGACGGATGAGTACTTCAAAAAATAGGACAGGAAGCCAAAAGTTAAAGAGAGGTAAGATGAAAGAAAGCCACTTAATTTAGTCATTGCATTCTTGCAATGAAATCTGTCCTCTACATTTAACCTATCCGTATTTTGTAGCAGCAGTTGGCAGCTGCACGACACAGGAATGGGTTTCAATGAGTAGACAAAACTGGAATACAGTTACAACTGTGACACAGAATGTAACGAAGCCTTTTATTAAAGGTAGACAGAGTAGGATTTGTCAATTGTGGTTTGTACAAACATTGAATGTTGGTCCCTACTCCCTGACACCAGAAGCACACACCATCTGATAGCAATTGCCAGGATTTATTCCAATGTAAAGGCCAACTCTGTTTTGTTCTTCATTCCCACCCTCTCCTTAAGTGCTCACCAGCAGCTAAAAGCCAACCCCTGACTCACTGTTGTATTGGAAAGTTTAACCAAATTGGGATTTTGCCTAGCTCTAATTGTGTCACTGTGGCAATGCGTCCAGAATTGTTGTAGCTTCATCTTGGATGTGTGCTTACGGTTTCCACCTGGCGCCTGGTTGCTACATTTTTATAGAAGTCCGCTGCCCAAAATTTAATACCCAGAAATAAATAAATAAATAAATTATTCCCTTATCAGTCCCGCAAGGGGAAATTTGGATTTCTCTGCATTTTTGACCCAACCTATTGTATAGGAGCTCCCCGAGCTGCCAACATATGGCGCTTGGGGAGCAGTTAGGGGTTAAGCGTCTTGCTCATGGACACCTCAACATGCTGTATGCAGGACCGGGAATCGATCCTGCAACCCTCTGATTGCCAAACGAACACTCTACCCACTGAGCTATGCCTCCCCAATGTCCTATACACAGCAAAATAATACAATACAGGCAGAAGACAGGGTCTCTGCACATAGGAATCACAACACACATCTAATAGCTCAAAACTGATGATTGTGAGGGATTATTTTTAAGAGTCTATACATTGATCTATTGGAAAATCATATTCATTCCACCTTTAAGTAAAGGACGTAAGTCTTGAGGTATCTATAATAATATGCATGAATTATATATATCTATTAGCGATATACAGATGCTGTTGTCTTCTTAATGCACAATTCCCATCAATAGTTTTGGTTACTAAATCAACCATCATCTCTAGAGAATCTTTGATATTCTGATAATCTGTCTGTGTATATATTTCTTTGAGCTGTATTTATGAGGACCAATTCCAGTTTTTAACCATAAGATTGACCGTATTTTTGCAGTATGAGGACTTTTTAGCTGGTTCTCACTCAGGACTATTTTAGTGTTAAGGGTGGGGTCAGAGTTAAAGACAGAGTTAGGATCAGGTGACGTTGGGGTAAGAGCTGAGGTTAGGCATGCAGTTCTAATGGTTAAAGTAAGGGGCTGAGAAATGAAAGCAGTTAATGAGGGTCCTCCAAAATATAGAAAATTTACAAGTATGCAAGTCTACATGTGGTGTGCAAGCAAGTGCGTGTGTGATACAGAAGTTGAGGGGCAGATCCAGTGAAAACAGTTAGGCCTGAACACGTGACTTCATTCATAGCATGTTAAATAGGGCAGCACTGTTCCACTTCTTCTGCTGTCCTCCTAACCTTTACTTAGAATCTGAGTGATTGTGTGTGTGTGTGTGTTTGTGTGTGTGTGCTCGTGCATCAATGAGTGTCTGAGTGCACACACTCATGCATGTGTGCACGTTTGTGTATGTGTGTCTATGTGTATGTGTTAGAGACCCTAAATAAAATACAAATATACTGAAGCTGGTATGGAGCAGTGTGGCTATCATTCTTCACAGTGTTGAGTCTTTGAAAGACAGAAAGTACTACATTATGGTCAGTGAGAGAGTTGCCATGTGCCTGAACAAAGGCTGAATAACTCCATATCTTAAATTAAAAACAATGACATGACAGCAAAGGGTAACATTTAAGATGGCAGGTGTAAAGAAGTCAGACAAGCACACACCATTGGCTGGTTGAGAGATCATATGACAGGTTGGTGTTATTGCTTATGGGAATTGGTTTATAAAGTAGAAATCAAAAACATGCAGATAAGCCATGCCTCACTGAGACTACGAAATGCCTGAAAAAAGAAAAATACTTTATAGAGTATTCATAAAGTACAGAACTAAAGAGAAAGTAAATATTTTTCACTCTATTTTTACATGACACAAGTGATCCCCACATTGTGATGGTGGACATGGACCTAGATGAACTTGGGAGTTTAAGGCCGGATGTCCTTCCTGATGTCCCACAATGGGATCAAACCCACAACACCTAGTTTGCTATTTCTTGATTTGCATGATCTACCACTGAGCTACCACAGTCCCATTATGATAAAATATTTGTGAATAACAAAAGTCCAGCATTAAAATTAAATAGAGTGTGTCAAACAGGATTATTACAAATAATTCAAAATGGTTGCCATGGATCACCCAGATTGGTGCTTCAGATTGGTGGTGGTTAGGGAGAGTTTTCCTTCTCTGTGATGTGCTTTGAGTGTCTAGATAAAGCATTATATACATGTAATCCATTATATATTATTATAATTATTCATCCATCCATCATCAACTGCTTATCCGAAATTGGGTTGCGGGGGAACTGGACCCTATCTCAGTTCTCATTGGGTGAAGGGCAGGGTACATCCTGTATAGGTCACCAGTCTTTCACAGGGCAGTTAGGGGAACAGTGTCTTGCTCAAGGACACCTCAAAACACTTCTCTGCAGGACCAGGGATCAAACCTGCAACCTTCCGATCGCCAGGCGACCACTCTTCCCACTGAGCCATGCCGCCCCTTTATTATTATTATTATTACTATTATTATTATCATTATTATGAGTGGGCCCACGGTAGCTCAGTATGAAAGCTCGTGCATCAGGAACTTACAGCCCAGATGTTGCAGGTTCAAACTCACCATAGGGTATCAGGACTTCCTGAATTAATCCCCGAAGCTCCATCTAAGTCTATGTCAACCCCGACATCATGGGGATAAATCATGGAACATAAATGGATGTATATTATCATTATTTTTTGTGCAAGCAAAGCTGGGAAGGAGTATTGCAGTCCCGGAAAAAAGGCACATTCCAAATCATAAAGCAATGTACACACTATTTTGTTCACTTGCATTAACATATCTGAATTACTGTGTGGAGGCATGGGGCAACATCTCTAAGAGTCTACATCCATTATGCATACTAGAAATAAAATGGTCATAAGGATAATTAACAATGTAAGAGTTCACGAACACACTGACACACTGTTTTCAAATTCACATGCCTTGAAGCTCATGGATCTCATAGAATTAAACACAGCACAATTAATGTATGAAGCAAGAAATAATTTACTACCTGGCTGGTAATATACAAAAAAAATGTTCTTCGACAGCATGCGGGGGTTCATTTGAGAGAAAAGCTTAATCTAAATACATTCTGTGCTTGAACAACTAGGAAAATTGTGTTTTGGTCTGTGGGGAGAATAAATGGATATGGAACTCTAAGTAAAACCATTATACAGTTCATAAAGATGTACACAAAAGCATTTTTCAAGAATGGAAAAGAAAAGCCACTTCATTTAGCTATTGTATTCTTACAAAGAAAATTGTCTACATCTAACCCATCATATTATATGGGACTAGTGGGAAACTGCAGTGCTCGGGGAGCAGCTAGGTGTTCAATGTCTTGCTTAAGGACACTTACACATGCTTTCTGAAGGAGCCAGGGATCGAACCAACGACCTTCTGAGGTCTGATGTATAGAAGTATACAGATGAGGAAGGGCAGTGATACCTATTTAGGTTTCCTATTATTGACACTGAGTGATATCTGGCGTTGCATATAAAATTGGGATAGTTGTTTATGAACTCTAGATAAGATAAATAGCTCAGTGGGTAGAGCGATCATCTGGCAATCGGAAGGTTACAGGTTGGATCTCCGATCTTTCAGAAAGCATGTCGAGGTGTCCTTGAGCACGACACTGAAGCCCCAACTACGCCACATGGTAACTCCTCACTGCTCCTATACAATAGGATGGATTAAATGCAGAGAATTGCAAATTTCTCCTTGTGGCATTATTTTTATTTTACTCATTACAAAGATAATGGTTTTAATTGATGAGTAGTGGGGAAGGGGTTGGAATAAATAAGTGCATAATTTTCATCCTCCTTTTTGAATGTATAATATTTAATTGGGGGCGGCATAGCTCAGTGGGTAGAGCGGTCGTCTGGCAATCGGAAGGTTGCAGGTTCAAACCCAGGCCTGCATACAGCATGTCGAGGTGTCCTTGAGCAAGACACTGAACCCCTAACTGCTCCCCGAGCGCCATATATGTTGGCAGCTCACTGCTCCTATACAATAGGTTGGGTCAAAAATGCAGAGAAATCCAAATTTCCCCTTGCGGGACTGATAAGGGAATCCTTCCTCCTTCCTTCCTTCCTTCCTAATTTGTGGTGTTTATGATAATTTAATTAGTTTGTTTTCAATATTTATTTTTCATTATCATAATTTTGTTTTCATCTGTTTTTTTACAAGTTCAAATTAAAAATAAATCAAAGTCAAGAATCAAATTAAACAAAAAGTTAGTACTAATGAAATTAAGATAAGGGTTAAAACTCGAAGAAGGGTCTTCCTGATAGCATTTGTACAAAGTGCTTAGTGAAAATGATTTATTCTAATTAGTTTGTTTTAGAGCAGGTTTGGTGTATCAGTTTTACCAAATCAAGCAAACAACAAAGACTCAGAATGTCAGAAATTTCTTTTTTTTTACATCTCCAGAAGCTAGACTCAATATTTAGTCCTTTTGCAGTCTCAATCATAACCTTGTCTATTTACACACCCAATATCTGTCTGCCACTGTGAATTCAAGAACACTTTCAATTGTGTAACGATTTGGTTTAAAACATTGTCTGTCATTTCTGTTTCTCTAACCCCCACAGAGAGCCAAAGTCAAAAATATTGAGATCCAATGAAGGGCTTGATTTACTGTAAGGACACAAAACCCTCTAAACACTATTTTCTCCTTCTGCAGGGAAAGTAGAAGAAGGACGTGACATCCGAATGGAACTTAAATTGACATCAAATTTAATGTTGGGCTTATTTTGAGGTGCAATCCATTCACTGATTTGGGCTATTTGTGGATTTAAATGCCAATTTATTTGTACATGAAAACCTGTTCCCATTCAACTGCAGAAAGATCAAGGAAGAAAGCAATGAAAAAGCAAATTTTTCATGGTAATGGTTACAGATTTCCATCCTTACCCTGTACCATGCCATGCAGTCTTGGTCCAAGAGGATCAATCAACTATCTTTTGGTCATTTGGATCTCATGCCTATTTGCAGGTTTTAAAGAACTCTTTTTCTCCCTCTTTTTTTTGTTGGGGGGGGGGCTTTTTTTGGTTTCTTATCCAAAAAGATTTAACTTTTAGTTCCACACTTTTTTGGTTAAAATGTGCTTGGCCCTTCAATTTTAGGAAGGCCATCTTTCTTTGATTATATAGAAAGATATGGGAAGACAATGTTTTCAGGGCTATGCAATTGTGCAGAGTGAGCAGCAACCTTGTATTGAAGTGTAAGCCTTTCTGTTTTACAGTGGTTGCAATATACCCAAATATTTCAGCTATCGGCTCATCTCCACAGCCTATAGGCATGTGTCAATCTCTCCTATACACTTTCAGGTCTGCCCAAGAATATCTCAGTACCAACACAACTCAGACAGTAGCTATGTCACCAAAAGTAAAAGAAATACGAAGAAGCTATTCTGTCATGATATATGCATTCAGACTCAAAATCCCCATTTAATCGGAAATCTTTCCTCAGTCATTTCCGGCTATCAAAACACCCAGAATCCACTGATGGGTACTTTTAGATTATACCATATGAACTGATTTTTATGTTGCATTTCATTTCTTATACAAATCTTGACAGCGCTCAAAATTTTCTTTTAGAAAAGACCTACCTCTTTCAATGAGCCGGAAAAGACAAAACATACTGTGAATAAACTGGAATATCTGCACTAAACATGACAGAAAAAATATTCCCTGAAACTGGAGCATATCTTCCTTTGCTAACAAATGTATCATGTTTAATGGATAAAATGACCCAAATTCTTCTGCATCTAGCTTTGTGCGGGAGGCTTGTTTGGACTGCACCTACAATATGTATATGTGGATATATCATCTTATCTTGCTTTATCAACCAATTCCCACAGTAACATCTGGGCTACTTCCTGTCTGTCACACATATCTTTAATTACTTCACCTCAACAATGACCCTATCTCCTGATAGAAGCTCCTGTCCTCTCCTGATAAGAAACATGCAGTGTAGCAAGAGATTTATACTAGGAATAAAGGAAAGAAGGGATAGGTGATTGAGGCAGGTCAGTTTGTGTCTTTTTGTCCACGTTCGTGTGTGTGTGTGTGTGTGTGTGTGTGTGTGTGTGTGTGTGCACATGTGTTATACTTTATTCCAATGACACAGGTTTGGAGCCAATGCCATGGCTGTACTGAGGAGCCTTTCTCACAAACCAGGTTCCACCAGTTAAAGTTTTTATTAATTAAAAATAAAAATGAAAATAAAATATTTTCTATTTTTATTTTAACAGGTTCAAAATAACATCAATCAATCAATCAATCAACCGATAGGTTCCTAGAGCTGTGGTGGCTCAGCAGTAGAGCATTCACCTTCAAGACAGGCAAGGCATGTTCAAATCCTGCCACAGGGCTCAGTAAGTATGAGACATTCCTTGCAAGATGTGTTGAGTGGTTTCTAGACTAGAAAAGCCTTAAATAGTCCATTCCTTGATTCTAGACTAGCAGGTAAACATAGCTGAACCAAAGCAGAATTTACTGACTGAAAGACTTCTTATTTTGAGATGCAAATGCTCAGAGCACTTTGAGATTCAGTGTGTCCAATGCTGGCGAAAAATAAGTTTTGAGTGTTTATGAATGTTAATTGTCTCCATGCGGTGTGTTTTTCTCTATGTGTGTGTGTTTGTGTGTGTGTCGGGGGGGGTGTATGCGCATCTCGCACAGTGATGTGATGCATCTAATGCAGTAGTGCAGTGGTTAGAGGGAAGATGGATGCTTGCTTCCCACCCACTTTCTAAACACTTGCTTACAGCTTTCTGCTGGCTAGCCCTACTGGTGAACAAGGAAGCTGCCTAGGGCATGAATCTTAATAATAATAATAATAATAATAATAATTCCCTCATCAGTCCCGCAAGGGGAAATTTGGATTTCTCTCGATTCTTTCGATTGCTAGTCGACCGCTCTACCCACTGACATATGCCGCCCTGCCATTAATTTGGATTTCTCTGGATTTTTGACCCATCCTATTGTATAGAAACAGTGAGCTGCCAACATATGGCGCTCGGGGAGCAGTTAGGGGTTCCGTATCTTGCTCAAGGACACCTCGACATGCTATATCAAACCTCTACAACTCACCCAGAATGCTGCTGCTCGCCTGGTCTACAACCATCCCAGACATTCCCATGTCACCCCCCTGTCACCCCCTCTCCGTATCTGCACCTCCCGGTCACGACTACGGTCTGTCCTGGCTCCTCGCTGGTGGAATGACCTTCCCATGGCAGTCAGAACAGCAGAAACCCTGACCATTTTCAAGAGCAGATTAAAAACTCATCTCTTCCACCTGTACATTTCTTCCTCCCCATCCAGTCCTAGCTCTAACTCCTAGTTTTAGTCCTATTCCTTTTCTTGATTTTGATGTACTTGGTTTAGGCACATGAAATCTTGTTAGTTTATTTTAGGTTTTTCTTTCTTAGTTGATGTTGCGTCGGAGTCTTGTGATAGCACTAGGATTGTTATCTAGCTTCTAGTGTTGCTCCAGTATCTTTGTACCTTGACCCTATGCACTTGTTGTACATTGCTCTGGATAAGAGCATCTGCTAAATGCCGGTAATGTAATGTCATGTATATGCAGGACCGGGGATTGATCCTGTGACCTTCCAACTGCTCTACCCACTGAGCTATGCCACCCCGCTTCCCCCACAGTGCAATAGCCTCTGCTTCAAAGAGACCTCTACCGGGCCTCCTCATAGCCATACACAGTAATTGGGCACCTTGCAAACATGGACTAACTTGGTACGGGATCTCTGAGCAGCAGTGGTCGGCACAGGCTGTTCATGGTATACCACTATCCCTCACCATTGTGCAAAGTCTATTGAGACAAAGCCTAGGTGTCACACCCTAAGAAAAAAAAAAGTAACGTGTTCGGCAGCATATATTATGTGGTTCCTTCCCAGTCTGGAGTTTCTGGCATACTGGTGCAGTCATAATGAGTGACTTGTCATCCTGAGTATAAGGCCTTGCCACAAGGACCAACCAGTCAGAACAAAGACAGTAGTACTGAGAACTGTATCATGTCTGTGGCACTCTTAAATACTTTGTGTAGGTCTGCAGCTCTGACCATCATGTGCAATTCTGAACTTACATCCAGTTGAAGTCTGATAGCACTGGGGTTTCTGGTGAAGGGGGCAGGATAGAATAGCCAGTTAGCTCCAAGTTAGAGCCCTGTACATCAACAGCAGAGCGTATATGATTGCTAGCAGCTGGGGTTGAGGGGTAATTGCTTTTAGCAGATCCCCATGTGCCTGAGAAGCCTTATTTGTGGACCAAACTGCTCACCCTAATTGGGAGGGGGGCTTGAAAAGATGACATAAAATGTTTTACCTCAACCATCTACCTCCAGGATCGATTAGTGCATTTATCAGGAATTCCATCCTGTGGTAAAAACGAGAAATGACCTCATTCAGTTTGGCAACATAGAATGTTAGCAATGATAATGATGGCAACAAATTAATAACTAATTAATTATGGGGCGGCATAGCTCAGTGGGTAGAGCGCTCGTCTAGCAATCAGAAGGTTACAGGATTGATCCCCGGTCCTGCATACAGCATGTCGAGGTGTCCTTGAGCAAGACACTTAACCTCCAACTGCACCCCGAGCGCCATATGTTGGCAGCTCACAGCTCCTATAGAATAGGTTGGGTCAAAAATGCAGAGAAATCCAAATGTCCCCTTGCGGGACTGATAAGGGAATCCTTAAATCAAATGACTACACTGATTGCTGAGGAACTTAGACACTACAACATGGACATCGACGCTTCAGCAAAACCATGCTCTTTAGTGGAGGCTCCCTGAGGGAGGAAGGAGGAAGGTAGAGCTTTTCCTGGAGAGGCCATGCCCCTGGCAAACAACATCAGAATGGTTTTAGACTGGCAATCAAGAAAAGCAGTCTACCCACCCTCACTGAAACACCCACTGGAATAAGTAAGAGGCCAATGACCCTCTGTATCCACCTAGCAAATGCATGCAATGTCACTCTGTTACGTGCATATGCACCAACACTTCCATCTGACGGTGGTGCACAAGAAAGCTTCTACCAGCAAGTAGATGAGGCTCTTCATCATATCCTAAAAAAGGACAAGATTCTTAAAGGAGACATTAATGCTAGGGTATGAAAGAACAATGGCATATAGAGTGGAGTATTGGGCAGGCATAGGGTTGATCAGGTTAGTGAAAATGTCCATAGGCTGCCTACACTGTTCAGACCATGACCTCACCATTACAAACACACTTCCAGCAGAACTCAAAATTGAACAAACAATTGAACTGTGCCAAACGGAAGTCATCCAGTAGATAAAATGGCACTACAGTTTGAGACTATTCTGAATACTGACAAATTCCATGAAACAGATATGGCCCTTCCTAACCTCATTTCTACATGAAGCTGCCGTTGACTGTATATGCTAAAGAGCCAGAAAACATCAGAAGTGGTTCAAGGAGGACTTCGACACCATCACACCCCTGCTGGAAACCATGCATAGGGCACAGAGGGCTACTCCTAACTGCCCTGCATTCACCATCTTTAGGCAGCAGTGGTAAACAGCATGTAAGACGGTAAGACGGTAAAAACACCTTGTGCACTCTGCAAAATAAATGGTAGATGAATAAAGCGCACAAGATTCAATTATATGCTGACAGAAATTATATGAATTGCTTCAGTACCTTTTGCACCTTTACTGTATGCACTTGTACATCGCTGTGGATAAGAGTGTCTGCTAAATGCCTGTAATGTAATGTAATATAATGAATAACCTCTACAACTCTGTAAAGATTATATATGGCCCTAGGAAATGCACTATCACACCTTTAAAATCAGTCAATGGAGTGAAAATCCTTACAGACCGAAAGCGGATCCAGGCGAGGTGGGCTGAATATTTTGAAGCCCTACTTAACAAGCACTCTACAACTAACCAACTAACCCTTTGTCATGTCCCAAAGGTGGGGTGGGTAAGCACCATTTGCAAGGAGAGGAGAAACAGGATTAGAAGATAAAAATAAAATCTAGCTGATTAACATTAGATTTAATCACTTCTTGATAGCCAGTTCTGATTAAATGTCCTTAAATCAACTGAAAATTGAGAAATGAGTCATGCTAAATCCATTAATAGATCTTTTGGTAGGGACGGCATGCTTTGTTCATTCAAATCCAGAAAGCTAAACACAAAATCAATACGAAAAAAAAGTTATAAATCTACCACTCATTGACATTTAACATTTTCCTTCATTAGGCTGCATAGGATAAGAAGAGTAATTACTATGGGTTGTTGCTACATTGGAACTGCAGCCACCCAACTGATCTAACAGAAGCTGTTCAGCTGGAATTTGCCCATTGATTACAGACCCATGAGAAACACTTTATTTGTGTCTTTGATACTTTCAATGTGTAGTCAAACTTGTTGCAGTGGAAAACCAACAAAAGGATCCATCTGGCTGGTCACATACAACTGGAAGTAGAGTTCAGAAACCACCAAGGACAAGGCCATTGGTGCCAAGGTTATAGCCAACGTTGTATGGACGTATTAACCTGATTTCAACTCATTATCATTCTTCCTACACCTCACCAGCTCTTATTTTGGGCGTCAGCGATCAGGTAATGAAGTAATGAATACTTGCTGCTCTGGCAAGCAGGCACTGCCACTGCCCTTCACAGGAAATTAAAACGTCACACACAAATCGCTCACATGGAGTAACATTTTTGGTAATTCATGCATGGTTTGATTATGATTTAAATCATCTCATGCAGATCACTCCATCCTCTTAAGTGTCTATTGAAACAAGAAAGAACATTTACACAGCAGTGAATTCAATAAACCCTATTTCTATTCTGGGACACAAGTAAAAATAGACAATAATTAGTTCAAAAAAGCTCCTAATTTTCATTATTATTATTTTCACTGCATGCCTTTGAATACTTGTCCTTGTATGTAAAAAGTGTTTACCATTTAACATATAACATCCGTTTTGTTCTTGATTTATGACATTTATCTCAATAGATATCGGCAGCAGGAACTGAAAAGAACTGGACAATATGGTCACATATTTCCAGTTCTATAGGGTACATAGATAGTATTGCTTAGGTTGCAATGTCTTATCTATTTTCATTTATCTTTAATGCATCAATCAGGAATCCCAAATGCCATTTTTGTTGCACATTGTGTAATGACAATAAAGGAAATCTAATAAAGCATACTGAACTCAGCAAAAAGAAAGTGAGAGGTTTGTAGCGGTGGAAGAAAGACAGAGAAAGAGCTCTATCCCATGATGTTTAGCTTCACTGCAGATCTGTCAATTTGTCTCATGTTCCATTTCATTGGAACAGCCTTGTTCATGTCCTAATGATAGTTTTTGCTGCGCTGATGAGCTGCTTAACAGGTGAGAATAAAGCCGATACCTTCCACCTCACTGGCTCTTTTAATGAGCAAAGTAGAATGTCATTTTATGGCTGTTGGACACAAAGGCGGCACAAGCCGTATCATTATGCAATCTTTAGGGTGGAGAGTTTCAAGTGGCTCCACTCCCCCATTAAGCCATGCATATAATGAAACTGATACTTCAGAACGAAGGAAAAATATCACACTTGCTACATGTGTGATGGCTATGCTAGCCGCCATTACCTGAACACACACTGCTGTGTGGAGATAATGCTTATTTCCATAAGAACAAGGAAAAAGATAAAAGAAATGGGACCAACATTTGATGTTGATGAGATATGAAGCTTGTCGACAGCTATGAACATTGATGATCAGCTGTAATGAAGACCTCAGCAGGCCTCGACAGAAAACTTAAATCCTTTCAAGACTATCACCCAGTATGAGGACTCCCAGCCACTTTACGAACTGAATTCCTCGAATGAATAAATCTATGTTCTACTAGCTGATACAACTAATTTAGTTTCAGAGATGTTTTTTTAACTAATTCAAAGAAAGAGGGATATGGGGGGTGGGGGGTGATAAATAGCTTGAGAGAAACAGAGAGAAACTAATGGAGAGGGCTAAAATGAAAAAAATATATATAGCAGGAACTCACAGCATACTAAAACCAAGAGTCTGCCAAAATGTATGTGAAAATATGTTCAGACAGCCAATGACCAGTGGTCTCTTCTAAATTAAACAATAAACAAATAAATGCCTCAATAAATAAATATGAATAAATGAAATAACACAACGGCCAGTTTTTCTATTGCTAGAACACAATAAGATGCTGTCTTACATCCATAATGGACTTAATTTAAGCCATTATTCCAGAACTGCTCTGACATGATATATAAAGGTCAAATGGGATAAACAATGTAAAATTGAAGGTACTGTAAACTAAAGGTATAGCTAACTCAGACCACATATCCATATGACTACTTATTTACATGACTGTCATCATATCATCATGTTCTTCAAGCTGCTCAGTTCCAGTTTTCTTTTGCCCTTTATCAACTTTCATACAATGGAGTCATTTCAAAGATGCTATCTGGTTGTTTGGGCTAAATTCGAACCCAGGCTGCTGCGGTAAGGCCTCAGCTTTGATACATGGTTGGTGCTCAACCAGGTAAACCATCTGGGGACTCCAATAAATCCATTGTTAATTTTCAGAACTGTTTATCCTGCTATGTTAACATCACAGAGAACATGTTTGTAACTTCTGATGATTATCAAATGCTAGGCGTCAGCAAACTCACTAAAATAGTCAAAGGTTTAGTTACTCTTAAAATAACAAGTGAGCAAAACAATCATTTGTACAATTTTGGATCTCCAAAGCTTTGACGTTGACTAGCTATGTTGTATAGTCTCGAGACAGTAGCACTGACAAAAAAACAGGAGGCAGAGCTGGAGGCAGTAGAGGTGAAGTTACAAAGATTTTCATTGGGAGTGACAAAGAAGGATGGGATTAGGAATGAGCATATTAGAGGGACAGTTCAGGTTGGAAGGTTTGGAGACAAAACAGGAGAGGCAAGATTGAGATGGTTTGGACATATGCAGAGGAGAGATGCTGGGCATATTGGGAGAAGGATGCTGAATATGGAGCTGCCGGGAAAGAGGAAGATCAAAGAAGAGGTTTATGGATGCGGTGAGGGAGGACATATAGATGGCTGGTGTGACAGGAAGATGCAAAGGACAGGAAGAGATAGGAATGGATCATCCTCTGTGGCAACCCTTAAAAGGGGCAGATAAAAGTAGAAGTAGTAGTACATCGCATCTAATATCTGTCTCTATTTCATCCTCTGTGGCAACCCTTAAAAGGTGCAGATAAAAGTAGAAGTAGTAGTACATCACATCTAATAACTGTCTCTATTTTATGCAATTATATATATATATATGTAAATATATATATATACATATATATATATAAATATATATATGTATATATATAAAGCCAGAGAAGTCAATTACACATTTTTCCAAGTGCTTAAATAAGCCACTCAAGTTCTCCCTGCCTCCCATCAGCACCCAAACCATGCCTTGCCTGTCACATCCATATTTTGGAGAGATTTTATCTAAGATGATTGGATAAATGTTATTGTAATAATTCCAGGTGAAGAGAGTGCAGGCAGGGTGGAGCGGTAC
>OMLC01036471.1:0-10316 GCA_900302585.1 Regalecus glesne
CTTACACAGAATCACACAAACTCACAGAAATAATGTGTTGCTAACCCCCCTCAACATTTGAATTAAGAGGTTTAACCCGGTCCTGCGGCTGCTATGAACAGTACTCATAATCTGCCGCATTTATGATATTACATTTTCAGCCATTGAATCAGGTCAGATCACCTAATCCCTTTGACTGCCGTAAATCTCCATTCAACTTCCCCATCAGGGCCACGCCCCACCCCCACCCACTATCAAACCTGCTCACACCATCTCACCCAAAGTCACGCAACTGAAGCCAAAAACATTGACAGCCAATAGGAGTGTGGGCTTCCGCATTACCGCCGGGCCGCCAAAATCCTTTTCTGTCGAAACAACAAAACATCATTGAATATATTTACCAAATTGCATACAGATTAGGGATACAGTATGATTGTAGAGAGATTTTTCTCAAAAGCTTGTAAGCCTCAAACCAGCATCCTCCTGTTTGTGTAGGAGACGTACTGTTGTCCTTTTGTAACCTATCGTACATGGGGATTTAAATTTCCAGAGATTCACATAGATAGGAAGAGTAATCGTGATGAAAAATATTATATCCATTTTTGTATTCCTCTCATAAACCACAGCAACATAATGTCACAGTAGATGTTTTACCTAGCTGTCATTTGAATGACAACATAAATGGTAGTGGTGGTAGTTTCCCCTAGTTATATATATTAAAAAGATTATTCCCTTATCAGTCCCTCGAGGGGAAATTTGGATTTCTCTGCATTTTTGACCCAACCTATTGTATAGGAGCAGTGAGCTGCCAACATATGGCGCTTGTGGAGCAGTTAGGGGTTCAGTGTCTTCCTCAAGGACACCTCGACATGCTGTATGCAGGACCGGGGATCGACCCTGTAACCTTCCGATTGCCAGTCGACCGCTCTACCCACTGAGCTATGCCGCTCTATCCATATTAGATATGGATATGTAAGAAACATCTCTAGGCTCCCTCTGATGGATTTGCAAAATAATTTCATTAGCAGTTGTTTTGAGTGGGGACGAGTGTAGAGTAACATGAAGTACCTGCAATTCGGTTCTATGGAGTCATGTTTCCTCCACACTTTCCTGTGTGCTGAAATCCTATTTTCCAGAATATGGCTGATTAACATGGTCTGTGTGTTTCATTTTGACAGGGCTGTTCCCTGATGTCGGAGGTGGCTATTTCCTTCCAAGGCTCCAAGGAAAATTGGGCCTTTTTCTGGCCTTGACGAGCTTCCGTCTCAAAGGTCGAGATGTGCAGAAGGTCGGTGTGGCCAGCCACTTTGTGGAGTCGCAGAAGGTAAGGGAATTTGAAGTGGAAGTGAAGGGAAGTACGTGTGACCACCAACGGCTCAAGTTCTTATTCAGGAGGGTAAAGGAGAAATGTTCTGGGTGTGGTCTAGCCCTCAAATGTTCTCAGAAGTTGAAGACTGTGATCGTAGAGTGGGATCAAACCTGGGACATCTGGTTTGTCAATTGTAAATATGTCCAATTAGTTGCATTTGATGGAGTGCAGCACTGAAAGTAGAGTCTAAATAGTTCACGGACTTTTCATGATTGAATAAAAATTGAAAAGGAACCGGTCCTAGAGTAAGCACACTTCATTTCAGCTTTTTACAAGCCTCGCCACACTAAAAGCACATGATGTAATATTAGAAATATAGTTCTGCAACATCAAGGGTAGGAGTAGGAGGTAGGGAGGACATGGCTCTGCTGGAGCGCCGGATGCTGAGTCACTGGGTATCTGGCTAATGTTTACAGGTGATGACATGGGCTCGCTCACCCAAAGGCAGTAGCTGCTTGTCTTGGTCAGACTTACTCTTAGAGCAAGGTCGGAACAGTGGATGCTGGGATTTCATAATGGATCAAAACCATGGATTGAGGTGGTTTCAGCACGAGGGAGTCACTGGGAATGGGTGGAGTGGGGGTTATAATTTTATGCATCAAATATAATATAAAATAGTGCAATACAGCGATTTTTTTTCTCTTACAATATTTGGAATGGAGATTAACATTTAGCAACACAAACTAAAATATATAATACTATAAAATATATTTCTAGACAACCGCCCCACTTACTGAGCTATGCCACCCCAATGGGTGAATGGGTTTAATATTCTCATAAAGGCAACTATATTTTCAGAATGTGGATATCAGCCCAGTGAATAAATTTCTAAATTATAACTCCCTGGATTCAAGCTTGTAAAAATTCAAGAGTGTTTTATTCGTTGAGAAAAAAGGTCAATCATGAGCTGTAATTCTATTGTAAATTCTATTGTAAATTTCCTTTCCTCTTCCACAGATTTCCGCCTTAGAGCATGAGCTGGTAAATTTGAAGGCTCCTTCCACTGAAGACATCTCCAGAGTGCTAGACTACTATCAGAAACAGGTACGAAAGCAGGCTTTCCATCACAGTCATAGAATGGACAGAAGAGCACAATGCAATCTGTTAATGGTAACTCGGGTTATTGTATTAGCTGATGAGCACATTGATATCTAAGTGGGATATATAAAGCTATATATTAACAGTCTAACTCAATAAAAAAACAAAGTTTTATCAGTTCCATAATTTGTACATACCATATTCAGTACACCAATTTTGGGGTGTGGCGCTGAGTTTGGGGCTTGTTTGTTTTTTTTCTCTTGCCCACAGAGTAGCCTGGATGCTGACAAACCTTTTGTCTTGGACCAACACATAGCTGATATTGACAGGTAAACCTCAACTTTCGGTTTTCGAGGAAAGTGTCTTAATATCTTCCTAGAGAGAACTTTTTTAAACTTAAAGCTACTGCAGACTCGAGCACAAAGCAGCAACAAAGCATAACTGAAGTGTAGAGAATGAAAATTAGGAAACAATAGTGGGGATAGTGGATGACCAAAATTCCCAATAATTATAATCACAATAAGCTTAATGATATCAATTATAATGTTATTGAACCAAAACAATAACTATTGAATGTGATCGTGAAGCCTAAAATACCTCCTGATTGTTCCAGAATGACTATTTGATGACAGGCAATGGAAGACTGGTTTTACTTGGCAGCTCTCAGGTTCAAGTCTAAGTGTGTGTGTGGGTGTGTGAGTGTGTGTATTTGGGGGGGGGCTCACCAAAGCCCCCCACACACATACATTTGGTTAATAGCGAATGTTGATGCTTTCAGCCGATGCCCAACTTTAGCAGAAATAAGCAAGGTACGGGTCAGAAAGGAGAAACTGGCAAAATGTAACAAGCACCCTCACTGGGTTTGATCTGTAAGAATTTGGCACCATAAATCAAAAGTTTCCCCATCGGTTATGTTGTCTGGCTGGCTAGCTCTCTGTGCAATGTATGCACATTATGATATTTATTGCTTGGGTAAAAACGGGTTTTAAATTTTTTGTTTTCAATCTTAGGAAAGCTTTTAGCTCCAGAGTTACCACGTTAAATTTTCAATTCTTTATCTCCAGTTAAGACATCATCTGACATCCTCATCTAGACTGACACAGTGAGTGAACAGTTAACGTCAGATAGGACACATGGCTTCTCGTGCCAATGAAACCCATGACACTCCAGTTACAGTTTAACCACCACGCCATCCTGCTACTTGTCCACCCAAAAAGAATATTTGATCCTTTCAAAGTAGTTATTTATTTATTGAGGAGATCCCCTCGCGGAATTGGTGTAAGTTGAATTGAGCCAAATTCTATTTGCCCACCATAGCAAATCACTAACATACTTTGGCCTCTTTATCCTTTAAGGTTGTTCACCTCGAACAGTGTGGAGGGCATTCTACAGAACCTGCAGACAGATGCCTCATCTTTTGCTAAGAAACAGGCAGAGGTAGGCCATTGGTATATAGATGATAATAATCCATGTTTCATTTGCTCACTCCAATATATGTTTATAAATCGGTATCTGTTCTAGTGGCTGTTTGAAAACCCATCTTAAAGCACAGCATGTTTTGTCAGTTTTTTGAATACATACCTTCTGTCAGTGGTCATGGAAACCATTTCAAGGACGTTTCATGAGGTCTAGTGTACTTCTTCACATTTCCTATCTGCAGCATAGATGTCTTACCAGCAGAAAAGATAGCTGAGAGCACAGGAAGCCAGCCTGGGAATTGTTTGGATTTAGCAATAGATTAATTAGTAATTGCATCAGTTTAAGCACTTAATGAGGTTAGGCCTCTGCCTTGTTTGCTGGTTGGAAGGTACTGACAAATATCCATCCAGTGAGATTTAGGAGATTTAGTGTAGCCGAGCAATTTGTCTGGCTTTGCTTCAACATGCTTGGCCCCGTCATACGCTTTGGGGCAGCAGGGTGGATGGTGAGTAGGGAGGTCATGCACTTCAGCAGGGTAACCCTCACGTAGCTCCCCCCGCAATGACAAAAATGACCCTTGATTTGAGCTCAATATTATGTATCCATACCAACTCCAGGGCAACTGTTCTTGAATTACATCCGCATATTTCAGGGAAAAACGAAGTACAGACACTCCTCATTTAACAACATACCTGTTCAATGACCACGCGGACTTATGAAACGCTCTCTGAACAGTCGGTATTGTATGCCGTACGAGAACTTTCGTCGTGGAAACAGCAATGCGGTGTCTCAGCATCAAGCATCTAATGAATAAACATTTAAGAATTGTGACATTAAGGTGACAGGTGACAATATCTAAAGATGGTTGACACAAACCCACTTCCAGTACTACTGGAAACAGCCAAGAGATGACTGATGAGGAGCTCTGTGGGTCACCTTTATGACATTATCTAGCTCCAGTATCCTTTGTACCTTGACCCTATACACTTGTTGTACGTCACTCTGGATGAGAGTATCTGCTAAATGCCTGTAGTGTAATTATTAGCCACACCACACCACTGTCAGGCACATGATGAGCTGAAAGTTAAGGAAATCAGACATGTTTCATGAATGTGGTCAAATAACGAGTACTGACTGTGGTATTAAAGAAAATGACACGAGGCTTTAGATTAAACAACCTGGGTTACTGTATGTGTCGCGTGGGTTTCCTGTTCTTGTCGGGTTTTTGTTGCGTTCTCCACCACCTGTTTTGCCACACACACAGGGTAGCGCCACAGTCTAAATAGTACAGCATGCTTGAAATAGTGGTACGGGGCAGCTCCTCACTTATCAGCCAATCTACTCGTGGGACTGGAACTCGGTCATTAAGTGAGGAGTGTCTGTATCACAGTAATATGATCTAATTGTGTGCCTTCACAGATATGATTTGCTTTGCATAGTTGATCTGACTGACTTTTACCTTATATAAACCTAACTGGTCAAATCAGGTCAGATGAAAGACAATAAAACAGGAACAACCTCAATAAATGGTGCTCATGTCCATGACTCTCTGCTCTCTCCCCCCATGCTCCCACGCCTGCCTCCCTTCTTTCTTTTACTGGCTGCTCAAAGTCCAGTTTGGGGTAACAATGGGGACATGGTTTATGCCAGCACTTGATTTTTGCTGATACTGTAGTTCCTTTATTATAACCTGTGCCAGATTGTCGAGGCCAAGGTGCACAGTCTGTATACTGAAATCTGGGATTTCCCTGATATCTTCCTTCCTATGACTGTGAAAGCTACAGTCAAGGTGGAGCAGTTCTTGTTCCTTGTGCGCCATCAATTCAGCAGTTCATGTTTTCCATCCTACACAGCCAATCTAATATATAATAGATTATGCTAAATTATGCCAGATGTTGGCAGCTCTCTACTCCTTTACAATAGGATGGGTTGGAATGCAGAGAAATCCAAATCCCTCCTTGCGGGACTGATAAGGGAATACTTTTTTTTTAAAAAGGGAACAGGGTTCTATTGTCATGTTTATTGTAAAACTGGTAGATTACTTGTCCAACATTAGTATCGCCATATCATCGCCATGTTTTCAACACTTTCTTCTGCTTGTGTGGGATTGTGTTGGGTGCTGCAGAAGTTTTCATTGTAACAGTTGAAAAATTTCAACAAGTGTATAGAGTGTCTCCAACCATGGTGAAGATGCCAGGTGGTATAATTTAACCTGACTACATGGACCAGGTAAATTAAACAGCTATTGATTAACAGTGAAAAAAGATCCATATTTCATATTGAAGGCATATTAAAGATAAGATAAGATATTCTTTTATTAGTCTCACAGGGGGAAATTTGTGGTGTTGCAGCAGCAAAATGGAAAGCAAAAACAGAGAGGCATATAATCTAAAGAGGCATAAGACATAGGAGCAATATAAACAAGGTTTGATATTACAAAATGTGATCAGTATGTACAGTAATAACAGAAAAAAAACTTACTCCGGAGTTAACTGAATGGTATGAAATCCAATTGCTAGTCTTGATGTGTATGTGGTTTACTGGGGGAGCAAAGGCTCCCATGAGCCTGATCATTGTTTTGCCATAGTTGGTGATAAGTAGTAATGAAATGAGCATTCGTTTATGTAAAAAAGTTTAAGATTAGCTGTTTATAACCCAGACATATTGCAGGTATCTTCTGTAGCTGCGGAATATCAAATCAAGGCTATGTTGACTCTCTTTGTGCTCTTATGATCACGTGGCCACTAGAATTTTACTGTCAATTCATGTAATTGTCAACCACTTATCTGAAGTCGGGTCGCCAATCTGCTGGTGTCTATCCCAGGTGTCCATTGAGCTAAAGGTGAGAGAATACCTAGGATAGATTGCCAGTCCATCCAAGGGAAGATGTGGGGGATTAAGGCTGCATGCCCTTCCCGACACCCTGTGGTGGATTTGAACCCACAGCCTCTGGCTAGTTACTTCCCAAAGCTCATATTCTACCCCTGAGCTGCTGCAGCCTCATATAATTTTACTGTGCAGAATCAAATTTCACCTTAACTGCTATCTTGCCAGGCCATTGAAAATCTCATGACAATCGCATGGTGGAAGCACTGTCTGTCTTTGTTTACATGCTACCATACTTGTTTGTGGATTGTCATTGACCTATTTTACAGTCTGTTGACTGCAGAGTTGCATTCTGACATGACTTTATGGAGGATGAGACGGAAGATATATATAGGTAGATAAAAAATCAACACTTTTATAGACTATAGATAAAAATGATATACATTGTCAAATAAAATGAAAAAACATCCGATCTCCCCCTCACCAGACGCTGTTGAAGATGTCTCCCATGTCGCTGAAGATCACATACAAACAGCTTGAGAAAGGGGCATCTCTGAGTCTGCAGGATGTTTTGGTGATGGAGTACCGTCTAAGCCAAGCTTGCATGGTAAAAATCAACAGAGCTAAGTGGAGAGCTTACTCCATTAAGAAAATAGCATTTGTCCAATATGCCATTACTCATATATTTGTTTCTTGCCATATTAACCTACATTTATTTCCAGAAATTATGTGACATTTTGAGCGTGTAGAGATGTCCCTTGCTAAGTCAAAATATGCTATTATTTTATGGGTTTTCTTGTTTCTGCTTGCAGAGGGGGTGTGACTTCTATGAAGGTGTAAGAGCCGGTAGGTTGTCTGATTTTTCATTGTTTTTTTCCTTTTTTCTAAAAAAGATAAGTATAATGGATCTTTCATATTCTTGTTGGAAAACGACATTTACCAAAAAGCAGCCACACTTGAATCCATGTTGAACTGAAAATAAATATGGCTTTAATCCAAAATAGAGCACAAATGGTAGATAAGTAGATGATTCTCATTCCTTTGCTTATCATTAAATTAATCTACATCTACTAACCGTAGCTGGTTTTTGTCACACAAAATACAGTCAAGAACTATTCTTACTGAGGATTTGAAAACACAGTGACGTTATCCAAGGATGATGATAGTGTTAACATTGGCAGATTGAGCAACGCCACCTTGAGAAGGGTCTTTGAATGGTGATGCAAAATGATGATAGGATGTAGAGTAATGATAAACTAGAGTATAATGGAAATGTACATTTCTGATCATAACTGCTGTCAAGTTGTCTATCTGCATTGCACCAAAAATGGCGCCCAATCCAACCTTATCTATAAAGTTTCTCCAGCGCTGCTCACCTCTGAAGTGATGTTGTTGAAATAGTGTTTCCACTCTCTTTGTGCATCACCAGTGTTGATTGATAAGGACCTGAGTCCCAAGTGGAATCCGTCATCAATTGAAGAGGTATCAGAGCAGAGTGTGAATGACTGCTTCTCCTCATTGGGAGAGAAAGACCTTCGCTTCTGAGGTCCCTGTCACTCGAAGCAGCCTTCCACCTCATTCTCACCACTGAGCCTTTTCAGTATGGCATCCTCCCAGTCAACTTCCCTGTCATCATAGCTAGCCATTAACGATCAGTCACAAATAATGATCCACTCTAAAGGAACAGTAGTTGTGAAGTAGACACGGGGCGTGTTTGGATGTAATACCACTATTGGCTATTCTATCTATTGCATCTAAAAATTATTTTTTTCTTCAAACGAGTGAAACATTATGCTGGTTTTTAGAGTTATACTTTCAAAAGTTTCCAATGCAGTTACAGTTGTTTCAGGAACCAAAATGGCATCGTTATTTTAAAGCAAGCTAGAAGAAGCTGATGAAATATATTATAAAGGAAATGATTCCTTATTCAATCTCTTGAAATAAGCCTGCTTGCCTGCAAAAGAGAACCCACCTTGCAAAGGTATTCACATATTTTAGAAATAAACACATTTTAAGACTCAATTTTATATTAAAAAAAACTTATGATTGATATTTTTGCAGTGTTGTCATGTATTATATGCTGTTAAAGAATATATTGTTTGATTATTTAAAGAATCATGTTAGGTTATTAAAGACAATGAGCCTTTCGGGTTTAACATTCATCAATGTTCAATAAGAATTTGTAAGCTGTTTAAAGGCAGTTGAGTAAAAGGAAGTGATTTAGAGTCACATGCAAAAATAGAAAATGGTTTAGTCTGTGACAGACTCTGTTACAGATACCCTGTAAGCCATACATAGGAAATGTGTTGATAGTGCAAATATCCTTTTGGGGAGTGGAGCCCCTTTCTACATAAGTTATCTCCATCTGGAGTGTACTGCAGCTCTTCTGGTGCAAATCAAATGGTCAGTGACTCAGAGGTTAGCCACTCTGCAGCATTACATAGACACAGGGGGGGTGCTTCATTGTGTTTCATGATTGTTAGTGTGAAATGAATCATTATCATCTCTATTTCTACAGCAAGTGCTCTTTTTATTGTTATTTTTTCATGACCCACTTTTTTTTCTGAATATCTGCAGTAGTACATTTCTTAAATGTATGTTAGACAAAGGCACTTCTTGTCATGTTTTCCATGTATTGGGGCATGATTGCACAATGGCTCAATGACCTGGACACAAGCAGCACTCCTAAAGTAAATAGTGGATATAGAAATGATTATCATTTACTCTTATCAATATCCATAAAGAAAGGTTGTTTCAGTTTGGAGCCACTACATTTTTGAAACTTAACCTGAAATTTGACAGCTGTTTCAAAAACCTGCATAATGCAGTGTCATTTCATTTTTTTCGTTTAGCGTAATATGACTTTTGACAAATCCTTGTTTATGGTTGCAGCAGACAACAATGAGCTCTCCGGAATCTGCATCCTTTGATAACTAACCCTCAATAAAGAGATAGTTGTTAATAAGTACATATGCTATTGTTTTTTTTTTCACTTGCTATATACCTTTCCCATTTTCTGGTTCTTGATTTGCACATTTAGCAAAGATTCCATAGTGAGTAGCAACTTATGGTTGAACAGGACAAACCGTGACTGCTTAAGATTACATTTCTTAAGATTTACATACAGATACTCAAGTACTGTAGATATCCTTTTGTCCGTGACACATAAGACAATAGCTTTGCCATAGATATCTAAATCATAGATGCTTTGGTATTTGTTCATTTTAATTAATACTGGGGTTTTTCAACATCTTCACCATACTCACCAAAGGCTGAGGAATAAGCCAGGTAAACCATGTGTTAAACAAGAAGAAATAAGAAACTTCATTTATTTGTCATTGTACATATATACAGCAAAGTCTGCCATCTGCATTGAACCCATCCTATTGTATAGGAGCAGTGCTGTAGCCTCTGGGAATAAACTCCAGTTCTTTTTGTGTTTTGTTGCCTTGTTCAGGGCCACAGGCAGGAGTATTATCACTATGCATGTCTTTTTGATGGTGGAGGGAAGCCAGAGCACCTGAAGGCAACCCACATAGATACAGGGAAAACATGCAAACTCCACACACAGAAGGGATCCGGGACAGAATTCTAACCTATGACCTTGTTGCTGTTAGGCAACAGTGGTCACAAGTGTGCCATCAAGCTGCCTTTTAATGCTTCCCTGCTCTGTGTTTGGAGATAT
>OMLC01036472.1:0-17773 GCA_900302585.1 Regalecus glesne
AGAAATATGGAGCCAAAGAGACAGGCAGGACAAAGAGTGAAGGAGGGAGTGGGGAAGGAAATGGGAGAAAGGGGGAGGTATAGATAGAGTGAGACTAGAGGCAGCATGGGGGGAATTAGAGGGTTGGTGGGCTTATTTGGTGGAGGACGGGACCGACACACGTCAGTGAACACTGTACGTCATGGTCACATGGCCTGCACCTCAAACTGCGACAGGTTAAAAATATATCTCACCAGAACCAATTCCCCTGTTCAGCTCCACCCTGGAGTAATCTATCCAACTATCGATCTAACCAACCATCAGACCACAATCTGTTCCCCCAACCAAGCATCCATCTACCCATCTTTTCATCCAATCAACCCCCTCATCTAGCCCTCTATTCATACAACCAACCATCCATTTATCTATACAACTATCCATACCACCATCTTCCCATTCTTCCTTTGATCCATATATCAGTCTGTTCACTCAACTATGCACCCTCAAACCTAAAATCTAACCATCCATCAATCATCTCTCCATCTCACTCTCTCTTCATTTGATCATGCACATTAGTTTCCATCTGTTCCTCTTTGCTCATGAACTCTCCTTATCTCCAACATGATGGGGTTTTTTTGTATTCAGTGATATAGTAAAAAAAATGATCTTATTCCAAATTAAAGCAGGCATCATTTCACAAAAGGTTAAAAAAAATCTTATGCGAATAAAAACTTACTTGTGAATGTGAGTGGTCCCTGACACACTGTTTTCAGCCTGTCTAAGTCTCCACCACATTTTGAGACTAAAACCAATGGGGCTGGAGTGGAGTATCTCAATGATAGAGGGACACACCCAAGAAGTCACAGGGTGCTTTCTTTAAGGAGTTCCGCAGCCTTGTCTGTTTAAAGTACTTGCTCTGCTAGTTTCATCTTAAGCAATAAGGGAAGTAGTCAAGCCTTTTGTGGCTGGGGAAACTGAGGTGGGAGAAAAATGGGGGAACAGAGTGCAGCTATGTGGTAGTTTATTGCAGCAATGAGAGTCACAGGTAATTCTCACATCTCTTCGTGTATTGAGTTGAGTCCTCCTAATGCTACCCAGAATCAACTAAATTGAGTCAAGTCAGGGACCCATTTCATCCTGAGTCTTTTCAAAAGTCAAACAAGTCAAGTTGAGATACATCATAAAAACAGTCCTGCATTAGAAAATAAATGATTTTCCAAGAAGAAACACGAGGACTATCCATCACAGTGTGTAAAGTGTAGGCTTTAAACATGTTTATCAGTCAAAAAAATCTGAGGACAGGAGAGAACCCTATTTCATGTGGTGTGTAACATATTAATGCTAAACATTGTAAAAAGTAGTGGTGCCACCATAGCTCAGTGGTTAGAGCCCTCGCTTTGGGAACTGATGACCCAGAGGCAGCAGGTTCTAATCCACCATGGGACGTCAGGAAGACAGGAAAGGCGTCTGGGCTTAACCCCCCCCCACAGCTCCATCAAAGTTTGTGTCCACCGCCACCATAAGGGGACTAATACCGAAATGGACCTCTCATTATATGAAAGTGGTGATAGGAAGCACAGTACAGAATAATAGGACATTACAAAATAATAACTTGCACTCGGTTGCATGGCTGGCGGCTTCAACACTTATTTTAAGATAAAAAGGATTATCAACGTTTTTGTTAACATATTAGAGTTATTGATTGCTAATTATCTCAACAACTCCTGCTCTTGTTTTAAGATAAAGATTTTTAATAAGCAAAATGTTCCTGAAGCATAAACTCTGTTGTACTGCTGTGTGGTATTCAAATATTTAAGTCAATTATAATTTTCTTATTCAACCAGTGAAATCTTACAAATAAAATACAACTCGGAGAACCAACTACAATAATTCAGGGTACGAATTTCTCTCTCCACTAATGTGAGGCTAAGAAACTCACTTAATATAAATTAGTAACTCATGTTAAAGGGTCAATCCTTCTTTGCATGCTACCCTCATTGATCCCACTATATATCTTTAATCTATTAATCTCAAGTGTTCAGACCTAAAAATGGTCATAGGAGGCTCCAGTATACATATTAGTAATTCAGCCAAAAGTTAATTTCTTTTTACAAAGTTTCACACCCAGCCTCCTACATTCAAAAATATATTGTCCAGTTGACTTTAGGAACCTCTCTGTAATATTTCAGAATAAGAAAACATAAGTACACAGAGTTGTTGAAATTTCAATAGCAATTGTTAATTGTCTAGTTTTTAAGCAATAGGAAAGAAGAGACACTTGAGCTTTTGGGTTTTTTATGTTTCAAGTATGTCCACCATGAGTTCTCAATCTGTCTGATTCATTCAGTGTCTTCCATAGTCCAGTAGAAGGCTCACAATTCAGCAAGGTCTGGTGCATTCAAGTTTTTCACCTTCGTCATATGTGTCAGTAGAAGTGGAGTCAGTACCTTTAAAGGTAGTACTTAAGAGTCAGTATAAATCAAACACAAAAATAAATTCATAAACTGATCAGCCCAAACATTAAAACCACTGCTGGGTAAGTGAATGAGAGGTCCGTTTTACGTGGCATGATTAGTCCCCATACTGTGGGGTTGACACAGACTTGGATGGAGCTTGGGGGATTAAGACCGGATGCACTTTCTGATCTTCAATGGTGGTTTCAACTTACAGCCTCTGGCTTGTCAGTTTCCGAAGCACATGCTCCACCATCGGGCTAGGGCTCTCGATTCAAGATCCGATGAGCCAAAGGCAACGGTTTCAAATCCACCGAGGGACATCAGGAAGGGCATCTGGCCTTAATCACCCAAGTTCCATCTAAATCCGTGACCACCCCCACAATGTGGGAACTAATCATGACATGTTAAATGGGGATCTCTCATAGCTGACATGGTAGGGGCCGCGGTAGTTCAGTAGCAGAGTGAGTGCTTCAGAAACTGATGAGCCAGATGATGCAAGTTCAAACCCACTATGGGATGTCAGGAAGGGTATCTGTCCTTAATCTCCCACACTCCATCTAAGTCTGTATCCACCCCCACAATATGGGGACCAATCATGACATATAAAAAACTGACCTCTCATTGCACATTCATCAAATCAACTGATGACAAAGCTGTTCACAAGGTCCCAAAAATATCCTGAGAAGTAATTCCCTTTCTTATTTGTCTTGCTCAAGGACACCTCGACATACTCTCTGAAGGATCAGGACTCGAACCTGTAACCTTCCAATTGCCAGATGACTGCTCTACCCACTGAGCTATATATGCTGCCCCTAGATCACCCTGGCCAGTTTCAATCCCATAACCTCAGGATCGTCACCACAGATCACTACCCCTCTGCAACCTGGGTATCCGGGTCGTTTAACCTAGGCACAGGTTTATTGCACAATTAAACACTATTTTCCATTTCCCAACAATTTGTATGCTAATTTTTCACTATCAAAAGATCCCTTTATGCAATATAAATCAACATAAAAGCAAAAGCTCTTACAATTTGTCCCTCTTGAACGAGTATTACATGTAGGCATTGCATTTCACTTTCACTAAAACAAAATGTGTGCTGCAGAGGACATATTCAAGACATGCATTACTTTTTAGGCCATCAATATCAATATCTTGTCTGCAGGCTCACCCAACATGAAATATAGTACCTTTCACTTCTTGTCAATGGCAGCAAATTGTTTCTACTTAAATCAAAATCCTATGCACTCAATACAATCCCACCACAGGATCTCTTGTGTATTGTTAAGTCGCTTTGGAAAAAAGCATCTGCCAAATGCAAAATGAATATATAAAAATAAACAAATCTAGGTCAAGCCTGAAGTCCATCAGTGTGTTCAATCATAACAGCTGGCAGACATGTTAAAGTCATGTTTAGTGATGATACATGTCACCATTTCATAAGGCGCACAAACAATTCCACAGCAGTCACTTAAGATTGTATATGCATTAGATATTAGGTACCCGTATTATAATGTAGCAATATTACATAGAATGAAATGACCTGTAGCAAAGATGTATTAAGGGGGGAAATAATGAGTATAGATCAAAGATGAAACTTTTTTCCTCCCTCAGCTGGAGGACAGGGGTCCTAAGCCCCTATCAGCTCACATATGAAGCAATTCATGATCCACACCATAGGCACTTTTATGACCTGATTGAGTTACCTGTGGAATGGAGCTTAAAAAAGGTCGTTAAAACATAGTGAGGTCCATTTTTACGTGTCATGATTAGTCCGTACATTATGGGGGGGGGTGGACACAGACTTAGATGGAGTGTGGGGGATTAAGACCGATGCGCACAATGCCCTTCCTCCACTGCTGAGCGATTAAAAAGTATTATGCCATTATTCATTTTTTGTGTTTTTTGTGTCATCATTGTGCTTTTTTGAGTATTGGTATCATTGTTTTTCTTCTAACGAGTTTACCTGTATCTATTTGCCATCTTTTTCTTTCAGGCAGGAGATTTTTTTTCACAACCCCCACAATTTTCTGTAACTCACAGTTTTACATAGCTGTTACCTCCTCTCCTAATCCAACTGCTGAGGAAACCCTTTTGTCTTTACATATCACTTAACATGAAAAACAGAATCCTGTATCCCCCAAAGTCATTCCAAGTATCACTGCCATACCAAGGTAGCACTCACTAATAAGCATACCTCAGTGGGTGGAACAGTGGTCTTATGATCAGAAGGTTACAGGATCAATCCCAGGTCCAGCAGAAAGCATGTCGAGGTGACCTTGAGCAAGACACTGAACCCCTAACTGCTCCCCAAACACCACATGGCGGCAGCTCACTGCTCCTACACAACTGCATGGGTTAAATGCAAAGAATTGTAAATTTTCCCTTGTGGGACTGATAATGGAAAATTATTATTATTATCCATCCATCCATCCATCCATCGTCAACCGCTTATCCGGTGTCGGTCGCGGAGGTAGCAGATTTCACCTCCAAACTTTCCTTTCCCTTGCAACATCCACTAGCTCTGATTGGGGGATCTCAAAGCGTTCCCAGGCCAGTGCGGAGATATAATCCCTCCATCTGGTCCTCGGTCTACCCCGTGGCCTCCTCCCAGCTGAATGTGCCTGAAAAATCTCTTTTGGGAGGCGATCAGGTGGCATCCTTACTAGATGCCCCAACCACCTCAACTGGCTCATTATTATTATTAGTAGTAGTAGTAGTAAATAGGTTGGTTGCCTGGTTGTCAATGTTGATTAACACATCCATGACGAGGAACGCTGATGGACTAGTTACCAGGCTTAGATGCAGGGAATAAAGACTAAACGGAAGAGTGATGCTACAGATTCAGGAGGGACACTTCTAGACAGGCAGTCAGTGCCATGGAATAAGGGACATTGAAACAGGCAAACAGGCAGATAAAGAAACATCATACAGAGAAAAATAAGCCAAACAATCTGGGAAACAAACAGGCGTGCGGGATGGGTAGACGGATAGAAGGACAAACAAGTAAACATACAGACAAATATACAAAAAGACAGGCTGATGGACAGGTAAAGACAAAGACAGTCAGATATGTAAACAGAACGTGCAATGGACAGTGAGATAGACAGCAAGCAAACGAAGATTAGTAGACAAAATGACAGACGGACTGTTGGACACAAAGGTATGTCAACAAACATGTAGAAAAACGGAATTTAAGGAACTTTAAAAGAAGCAGAGATGTGTTAACATACCAATGGTCAATTAATCTGCAAGACAGACATCAAGTCAGGAAGGCTGATTGACAATCACAAGGAAACAGATGAAAATTCATCACAAAAAAAGTGATTCCCTTACTTGGATTATTGAGCATGCATCAAGAACGATGAAAATACAAATCAGTAGACTGATACAATGATTGACAGGAAGTCAGACAGACACGAGGAAAGCCAGGTGGGCAGACGGATGGTCAGAAAGACATTCAGAGACAGACAGACAGTCTCTACAGTTGAAAGTTAGAGGATGTTGTTGAGATAGACCTCCAGAGGTCAATAAGCCATTACCCCGCATGTCTACCCCCTGCACTTGGCTTGTTAGAAGATAGCTATCAAGAGAGGAAAAACACAAACAGTCATGATGGGGACAGCCGTATGAGGGTGCAGGTCCTGCAGCACAGGAGGGAAGGCCACTTAAAGAAAGAAAAGAAAGAAAGAAAGAAAGGAAAGGATTCCCTTATCAGTCCCACAAGGGGAAATTTGGATTTCTCTGCATTTTTGACCCAACCTATTGTATAGGAGCAGTGAGCTGCCAACATATGGCGCTCGGGGAGCAGTTAGGGGTTAAGTGTCTTGCTCAAGGACACCTCGACATGCTGTATGCAGGACCAGGGATCGATCCTGCAACCTTCCGAATGCCAGACGACCAGGGTCACCCAGACATCTTAGAGCCTCTAATGTTACTGGAAGCTGATAGCCTCGATATGAATATTTTAAAAATGTGCTATTGAGACACTGAGCAAGGCATACAACCCACCTTTTCATTCAGAGTTGGGGTTTGTATTAATACATATAAAAATAATTCGAACTAAAAAAAAATAGGGGGCCTCTGGTGGCATAGGGGGGTTATTGCACCTGTGTTCAGTGCATCTCTTATGTCATGCAGTTGGGTGTTCGAATCCCAGCTGCGCCGTTTCCAACCATGGCCGGAGGTCCAAAGTTACTGGGGCATGATTGGCAAACCCTGAAATGGGTATAGTGTTTAGGTTGGATAAAGTATTCTACGTTCGCTAGTGTCCCCCTCTTGGTCGTCCGGGCGTTCGGGGTTAAGTGAAGGGAGAGTACTATTCTTCGTTCCGTGCCAACGGCCAAGCACTGTGCTTTCCCCACTGACTGTGATGTGCAAAATAGCACGGGCTAGTCATCATGTGACTTGGAGGACTCATATGCTACAGCTTCCTCCTTCCTGTCGACGTTCTAGAGGGGTATCAAAAAGACTGACCCAGCAGTAGGCAACTCGAAGAATTCGGGTTGGGGGAAAAAGGGGATAAATATAAAATGAAAATATAAAATAAAATAATAAATAATTTGTAAGAAGCAGTCGCTTAGCAATAGAGTGTGTACATCAGGAAATGAGAAGCCAGCTATCGTAGGTTTGATCTCAATGTGGGGCATCAAGAAGGGCATCCTCTATGCTGCATCTAGATCCTCGTCACCCTCAACAATTTGGAGACTTATCATGATACGTAAGAAAATAATAAAATAAATACATATACACACATATACACACATATACACTTCGCTCTAGAGTAAGACACTGTTCCCCTAATTGCTCTGTCCTGGGATGGACTGGTGACCTATCCAGGGTGTATCCCTGCCTTTCGTCAATTGAGAACTGAGATAGGCTCCAGTTTCCTGTGACTTGACTTTGGATAAGCGGTTGACAATAGATGGATTGAGGGATGGAAATATGCAGAGGACCAATGTCTATGCAAGAGTACAATGACCAAATAAAGTGAACTTCCTTTATCATTCTTTACCATCAGTAGCCAACACATTATTAAAAGTCCTTGCATATTAGCTGAGATCAGTAGGACCTGATTGTTTGCCATCCCATTAGTTTTTGAAATTACTATTTGCCTAAACATCTGTGATGTTGGTATACATCTTTAAATTAAAATCCGATTCCGTTATAACCCACCTCTTTGTCACAAGGTCCTGGCTGTTCACTGTTCTCCCGACCTCCTCCTATCAGTCGACTGCCATTCTGACCTCCCTCGACTTCCTTTATACAACAGCACACAAACATAAAACTTGACATCAGTCACACTATCTGGCTCAGTATTAAGCTTGCTTGACAATTATAGAAAATATAGGCTGTATAATCTCTAAGCCTTAATTCTTGCAACTTTAAGCTTACCCACTTTTTACGCAAAAAAAGAATACTGGATATCTCCTCTCCTCTTGCTCAAGTTGACTGTGAAAGAAATCTAATTTGAGTTCAATAAAGTAGCCATAAATTTGCAGTAGCATAACTAATTACCATACATGGATTTTAATATAGTTCAATTACCTGACCAGGCAAAATGGCAAAGGGGACGCTAATTGTAAAAGCTAATATCAAAAAGGCCAAATACTAACTAAACCACCTCAGCCACACAAGATTGTTAAAGTGATTGAACTCTATATTAATGTCAAGTCAAGTCAAGACGTATATCTACTTCAACTAATACCCCATTGTCTTACTGCTCATTATTGAGCACCAGTGTTAGCTAACATAAAATCATATCAGACATGTTGGTATTTCTCCGCCAGAGGCTAAGCTACCAAGGAATTTAACCAATATTGGAAATGAAAGAAGGGCGGCATAGTTCAAGGGGTGGGTCGGTGGTCTAGTACTCGTAATATTGGCGGTTCGATCCCCGGTTCCTGCAGAAGGCATTCGAAGTGTCTTTGAGCAGGCATGTCAACCTTTCCAGGATATTTTTCCCGACTTTCGCCCAGTGAGAGCTGGGATAGGCTCCAGTATGAAGCGGAACAACGACTGCAGCAAATATTAGGTAAGGTAAAAGTTAGCTTAAGCTGACGATAACGAGCTAGCCAGTTAAAAGTTGAATTGTTTGCTAGCTAAAGGATAACTTTTTTTTACTATTAGCTAACGGTAGATAGCCTAATTGTACCGTAAACCAAACACTGGAAACTAAATTTAGCAATCAGCCGTAGAGAGCTGACACAATATATAGGAGAAACTCTGAAGGTAATTAAGAAAAGTTGTGAAAACCTAACTCGTAAATCGTGATACGTAAAACTGGCCTCACTCACCGATAGCTTGCGAGATGTACGCAAATGTAGACTTTGATGTGTTTGTGAGCCACTACAATGAGGCATACAGACGAGATGTTCAACCAACATAGGGGTTAATCAATTGAAGGGGTGTTTGAAGTTGTTTTTAAATATTTTTCTCAGGCATAGATGCAGGAAATAGGCCGCATTATCTCAGAAGTAGAGCTTGCGTATCGAGAAATGACGAACCAGATGTTGTGGATTCGAACCAACCAGGGGGAAACCGGAAGAACATCTGACCTTAACCCCCCCTTGCTCTATCTAATATTGTGTTCACCTCCACAACGTCTCACTGGAATATATACGATTATAGATGAGAAGGAGATATAAATGCGTCTACCTCGCAGATCTGCCTCTTTTTTGGGAGGAGAGGGTCCAAGTCTAAATTAGGGGTCACATCCTCCAACCCCTATAGTCCGAACCTTGTCTCGACTGCCAATTTGTCTTGTTCTTTTGTCCACAACACGTCTCGTCTAAGAAACATTAATGGATGAGTCTGGATACTCTTTCAAGTACAATATACTGCATGAAAGACAAATCAAATCAAATCAGACAGAGGCAGCTAAATTGAGAACAGATAAGGATGTGATGAGAAGAGGAGATGCACATCTGATACCCATTTCCTGAGCCCATAGTCACCCCCTCCTCTTCTCTCAGAGAACTAAGTACAAAACTACTTTGGAGCAAAAAACAACAACTCTGGAGTTCATCCTCTCATATATAAGCAATGATGATCTACAGCACTCATCTATTGCCTTGTTACACTGAGTGCTGTGTATTGCTGATTTGGTATTTTTGTGTTTTAGCAAATTGAACAGACGCAAAAAAAACAAAATCAACATTTAGTTTGGATTGTGGAGCTGTGACAGCCAGTTGGTGTATAATTAAGTCAAATAAAGCCTGTGGAGGTGATTTGATTCACGGAAAAATGAAATGCACAAAACAATAAGAAAACAAATGCAATAAAGAGAGATTAAGACATTTTGAGAGGACATGGAAATATAGCATGAGTGAGAGACAGGGAAATTGTGAAACACATGGAGTGAGGAAAGCAGAACGTCAGTGTGTGTGTGGCTTGTGCTTTTGTCAAATGTCTGATCTCCGAGACTGATTTTCCTCGACCAGATGAATCAATGTCCTTAATTAAACACTCGTTAAGAGTTTTCCTCTGGGAAATGACTGCTAGCTAAACAGTCATTTACAGCTGCTAATTTTAGCTGATCTAAATAACCCGAGAAAAAAGTACTGTAGCGACCCAGGGGGATGGGCTATGGTGTAGCACTTTGTTCTGCATAAAGAATTTATGGGGCTTGGACTTTCTATGAATTATGTTGTCAATTTTACGTGTTCAATTATTCAATTCATGTTCGGGTGTGTTGTTTGTTTTGGGGATTGATTCAGGCGATGTAGAGGACGTTTGACTGACTCTGACTAGCTGTAGGACCATGATTTATACTAACGCAGACCATCTGTGACATTCAGGGGGATATTTGTTAGATTCAGTGCTGATAAAACTAAAACCCACTGCTAGTCATTATGCAGTATATGGGACGCAGGTTTGGCATGAAAAGAAAATCATTGTCTCTCAATTTGCTCAAGACATAGCTGACCATATTTGTGTCAGATGTAGAATTTAGGAAATTACCTGAGAGCTTCATGAGATAGAATAAGCCATACAGGACCTATAACCGTCAATGACAGCCCGCATAATGATACCAGTACAACCCAACGGAAAAAGAAAGGTAAGTTTCTGGTGGAAGATGGGCCCCTACTTAAGACCAGTCCCCCCCTCCCCAGTGGTGATGGGTAACACTGCAGTTCCCTCAACCACCATTGATCATCTAACAGTCATCGAAAGCAGCATCCGGATGGACCCAGTCTTTTTTTGCTGTCAGTGTGATACCATCAACAACCCCTACCCTGTACATGAAGCCTCTGTGAAGCTGCCATGGAATGGTGGTGAGACATAATGGATGGCCTGAAGCTTGGTACAGGTGGGAACCTGATCTTGCCCAGGTATAGTTTGAAGCCTGGTATAGCCAATGGGGAAGCAAGGAGGCTGCTGTCCACCCAAAACTGGAAGGGTAAGCACTACGGCTACTGCTTGACCTTGCGGCAGTGGCGCAGAGCAACTTTGTGGCCCATGTTGGAGACACGTTTCGGGTAATGTACGAGAGGATGAAACAGCTGGCCAGCATCTATCAGTGGGAAGGAGAAAGCCTGGGTACTGTTGCAGCAGACGTGTCTCAATGTGTCTACTACACCAGGAGGACCTTGCTCTGCATCCCTTTCTTTGTGCGGGGGCACCAGAACGCCAATGCCAGTATGTGTGCCTTGTTGAAAAGGCCCTACAGGAGGCAGAGCAGGATGAGGCAATCCCTGACATATCAGAGTGGAAGACTGCAAAGCAACATGCTGGAGGCTGATGACAGTGAGCCTGTCTGCCGTATGCCATCTTTAACACTTTGACCCCAGCGACGACCCCCACCGGGTACCAACCTCTGCTATCATTGTGATGAGCTTGGCCATATAGCCCGTGACTGCCAGGCACAAGCACCTAAGGCGCCTTTGCTGTCTGCCACAGGAAAACACAAGGGGAAAAGCCTAGTTAGGGAGAAACCTGCTCCCATACTCAGCCCCTCATCAGCTAATGCACCCTGATGTGGCACCTTGGCCACACCAGAGGCTTTTATGTGAACTGTAAACATGATGGACAGGCTTAAATGGGCCCTATGGACACTGGGGCCAACATCCCCTTCATCTGTCCAGGGGACCTTCACCAAGTGGACCGATATGAAGATAGTGATGAGAGAAAGAGCTAGTTTATAGGATGCAAACCAGGTGTAGCTTCACATTGGAGACCAGAAGATGGTGCATCGGTTCTGGCTAGCTCACATCTAGGAACCATACATCGTCGGCCTGGACCGAGGGCACCGAAGTCGACATGTCTGGGCCACGCCAACTATTGGCTCAGAGACTGTTGCTCTGTTAGCAATGAGATTCTGAGATTGCGGTGCTGAATGTCATAGATGGTGCCTTTTAAGATTTTCAACCACCTAGCAAAAAGTTTAAATCAGTTCATCTGGATACAGCGTTTATAGAGAGAAACAGTTCATCTCTCATACAGTTGATATCTTTGGTCTACACAGGTATCGCCACTCTTATAAACAATACAGTTGCATGCCACACAACACAAGGCTGCTTTTGTATGCAAGTCGGCCATTGACTGCACATTCAGTGGTAATGAGTACTATTCACAGAGAACTGGGGAATAGTTGCAATCATAGCATTGTAAGATGTTGACAGATGTACTCTCAGGCCCCCACCTGTGTTGAAGGATGGTCATTCCCTCTTAACATAAATGGCCTCTTTAACACCTGGTTTAACACAATGGTGCATCTGCCCTTGTGTTAAACCAGACAGAGTAGCATGAGAAAGTGATGACGCTACTTAGCGACAAATCTACTTACGAGCCTCTGAGGCAAGATCCAGGCTGTGGTTACAGGAAGGTGACAGATTGTCCGAAGCAGTTAGAACAGGACAATACCATCGACAGATTCTTGCACCATAGACTCTACCCAGGGGAAGCTAAACCTAGTCTGTATGGTTTACCTAAGCTAAACCCACAGGATGTGCCTCGGCGATCCATTGTATGTATGATTAACTGACTCTTAAAATATCTCCAAGTATCTGGCTGCTGTTCTCAATCTGCTGTTAGGGAGAAATAACCATCATGTTCAGAAGACTATGGACTTTGTTAAAATAAGGTTTGGGAAATTAACATGGAGGAGGATGAGACTATTCTCTTAATGTTAAGTCTCTCTTCATGTGTGTCCCTGTTGATGAGGTAGTGGAGGTGGTCCGTAAGATATCACAGGATGACCTCTCCCTCAGCGATAGGACCACCCTCAACTCTGACCAAGTGTGTCTACTTCTGAAACTGTCTTCAGTCTACATACTTCTCATACAAATGGCAATACAACAGGCAGAAGCATGGGTCAGCTATGGGTTCCCCAGTTTCACCCATAGTGGCCAACTCGGAAGAAGTAGAGGAATGCTATGACTGGGACATCTCCTAGTCATTGGTTCAGGTTTGTGGATGACCCCTGGTTAGAAAATCTCAGGAAGTACCACTATTTACTGACTGCATTAACTCGGTGGACAACCACATCAAGTTCAGGGTGTTAAAAATCATGTGTTGGCCTTCTTAGATTGTGAAATTAAGACTCACTGCATCAAAAGTTGGTCCACCCCAAGGATCAAGTCCCCCTGGCATAAACAGAGTAATATAATGTATGCTGTTAAATTCCAGGAGGACTGCAGTGACTTGTACATCAGAGAAACCAAACAGACCCTGGCCAAGAGGATGCAACAACTAGGAGAGGCAACACGTCAGTCCAGGACTCTGCAGTCTACACCCATCCACTGGTTAGTGGCCACTCTTTAAAAGATGAGGATGTTCACATCCTTGATAGGGAGGAATGCTGGTTTGAGTCGCGGTGGCTCAGTGGGTAGAGTTTACGCACGGGAGTCAGGCACTGTGGGTTCGTATCCCGCCATGTAACTCTAGATGTCAGACATTCATTGTAAAGTACTTTGGTCGTTAGACTAGAAAGCGCTATGTAAGAACAAGTCCATTTACTATCTGAGAGGGGTGTTAAAGAGGTCCTTTATGTTAAAATGAAATGACCGTCCTAAAACAAGGGTGGGGGCCTGAGAGTACATCGGTTCTCTTCTTACAATCCTGTGATTGGAAATATTTCCCCGTCCTTCATGAATAGTACTCATTACCACTGAATGAGTAGTCAATGGCCAACTTGCATATGAAACCAGCCTTGTATTGTGTGGCATATTGGGGCAGCATAATTCAGTGGGTAGAGTGGTTATTTACCAATTGAAAGGTTGCAGGTTTGATCCCTGGTCCTACGGATAGCATTTTGAGGTGTCCTTGAGCAAGGCACTGAGCCTCTCAGCTGACGACAATATAATATTAAGCTCAAAACAGAAGCCGCATTAGCAGCCTGGTAACACCCTCTGTGCTGGTGCATTTTGCCTTCTTTCCCCTTTTCTCAGTTTTTCTTTGCCTGTGATCACAGCACAGGGAGAGGGGGACAGAGGCGGAGTGTGATAAAAGGCCCTTATCTTCTCCCTGCCAGGTGCTAAGAGTCCTGATCCAATCAAGACACGGTTAAAAGAATTCATTGACTTCTGAACCCAGACCTCAATAGGAATCATGTGTTGCTTTTCAAAGCACAAACTAAAAAAACAACCTGTCAAATCCAGAGGCTATCCACTGACACAGATGTGATGTTTGGGGAATACATAGCACTTTGTTAAACATGACAAGTTACCACAAAGTATCTTTCTATTAGCTGTTGTGAGATTAATTTAAAATTGGGCGATTGAAGGATTCCAGATAAGTAGAGCCCATTTTCAATATATTAACTCCCACTCTTTTGTTGGATTAACTATAATCTTCTCTTATTTGCCTGATGAACACTTGCACCCTGAAAAGAGATCTCAATAATGGATTTATCGCTCAAGTTGGATGATTTCAAATCAAAGAATAAAGTTAAGCAAATCATTGAACTTTTTCAAGGGTAGTGGGCTACTGAAAGTTCAAGAGTTGATTTTAACAGACATGCATATGTTGTAACAAATAGATTTCCCCACAGGGTAAAAAGAGGCACATCACATCACAGAAAGTCAAAAATCTGAGATTTCATCTCACAGTAACCTTTTTTTTGGTCTTTGTTGTTTTATTCAGAGGTGTAAGCACCGATGGCAAATGAATACCAAGCAATTTGTGAAAATATTATTTACCTGTTAAAAACTGAGACAAGGCATTCATCCAGTAAGCAAACAATAGAATCCTGTGAATTGACAGAACAGAATTTCATAATAGAAGATTGCGTGAAATGTGAAACTGGCTTGTACTGCACGAGATTGAATGAAACTGCTTGAATTACTAGATTAGTTCATATGTATGAAGTGGGAAAAAAACATCTTAAACATGGCCTAGTCGGGTATGATAGACAATAATGGAATTAATAGATTGTATGGAATATGTAATGCATATGATTGAATGGCATCTACGAAATAAATTCATAGGGAGCATCATAGTAATTCAGAATGTCTCTACATACATATGTGCATTTTTATGTAAAATAATCACTATTCTGTATTCACGTGTCAAATCGTTAAACATTCTCACTCACACACTTGTTTCTTAAAGCCACAGCCCTCAATATTTACATTTAAACGAATGTCCTTTTTGATACTTTCCAATGCTTCCAAACATAGAATAACAACTAATCCACCAATATCTGATTCATTAAGACTTTTGTATTTGCATATTTCAGTGGTTCCTCTCCAGTACAACCACAAACAGCTCACAGGATAGTGTTTAGTGTTTTGACCATAGCAACCAAATACAGAAGAAGGCAAGTAGTGGTGAGTTTACAAAGTTTTGGTTGTTAACAAGCCAATATGGCAGAAAGCCCTTGTAGGAGATCTTTACCAAAGGATCCTACATTAGTTGCTAAAACCCAGGTCATCTATGTGTTATTGCTCAGAAAGGTGCACTGGTGTTCCCAGTTGTCTAGAATGGATCCGCGATTCAGAGTAGTCAAGCACCATAGTATATTAGAATCGGTAAATTAAAGGAAAACTCAATATTTTTGATTGTAGCTTAAAGAACAGATGCAGAAATGGTGGTTTAAAGTAGCTCTTCTTGCTATCGAAGAAAACATTTGACGTCAGCTGATTATACTGTGAGCACACCACTTTGTAACCACAGCTAGCATACAACAACGGACCTGAGATCAAGATGAAAGGTCTGTTTTTATGTGTCATGATTAGTACCCACATAGTGGGAATGGACATGGACTTAGATGGAGTTTGGGGGGGTGGGCGGCGGTTAAGGCCACATGTCCTTTCTGACACCTCTCAATCGGTTTGAACCCGTAACATCTGGCTTATCACTTCCAGGAGCGTACACTCTAGCATTGAGCTATTGCAGGAATATACAATTTATTTTTTTGTTTTTACAGAAAAACTTTCAGGAGATATTGTAGTGACATCCGCCCCTCTTTTCAAACCTCCCTTGGTCTTTCTCTCCCTGCCTGCAACCCCTCCACCTCATCCTAACCCCAGCTATAGTTACTCCTCCAGTCAGTGAAGGGAGATAGCCTTGTCTTTAAGCTACTCATCCCTGTAGGAGCAGCTCTTAAAGTAGCACACTGAAGAATGGTAAAGCTTTTATCACTGATACAACCGGATAGATGAGGTCCACGTTGTTTTCACTCAAGCGTTTCAAGAGAGTGCTGTGGCAGAAAACTGCTCGTGGAATTGTTTGTCAGGATGCTAATTACACGAGCAGGCTTTTTCCCGCCACACTAAACAGTTAGTGCGGCAGTTCCCTGATAGGCAAGTAAAAAGTGCATTTTTCAGTGCACAGTCACGCTCCATCCATTAATGAGACTGAGTGAGTAAATCAAGGTTAAAGCACTAAAACTCTCGCTCATTTGACCCGACAGCATCTACTGACCATAAGCAAGAGGGGGGTGGGGGGGTGATGGAGAGAAGACAAGTTACAGTCTTTTAGGTTATATGAAAACGGCAAATATATCCCTTTTAAAAATGTTTTTTCAAGTGCCTGTGAAATATTGTTACTTGTAGCTACAGTTCATTTAGATTTCAAGCATTCCACCTGTCACAGTCATATGGATGCTTCCAGACATTTTGCTGCAACTTGTATATAATGGGCATATTCTTTGGCACAATTTGATACCAAACACGGTATGTGCCAGGGTTTTTTTTCTCTCTAAGGCCTTACAGATGAAGTCTTCCATATAGAGTCTAGTTTCATTGAAACATACCTCAGCTCTTAACAAACCCACAACTCTGATGTCTACTTATTTCTCTGATGGGAGCCCGTACTTGAGGTGAGCTGTGGGTAGAGGGTACTACCATACCACAATGTGTTAAAGGGCAGACACCTTTCTGAAGAACAAATGTCGCAGGTGTAATTGATTTGAAAGGCGTCAGGATGTCATTTTCCTTTTCATCACAACGCTGGAAAGGTTATTGTACCTGCCCTCTTCCGCTACAAAGTCTTGGTGGTCTTTTTTCATCCGCTTGAGCCACTGTCCGCTAAGGTTAATGGGTGTCCCACAACCGCTTTTGTGGTCATATATGATTATACAACATCACTGCAGACTTACTCACCACATTTTTTCATACAAGCCTGCACTCATTGTTATTTCGCATTGCTCCTCATTTGATAGATACTGTGTTATTACTGATGCTAAACATCGTGTCTCAGTTGCTTTCTGATCCAAAAACACACTGTGCCAAAATTTGGCCCACTCCAAGGATCGGGTCCCCTTTTACAAATTATCTTTTGGCATTGCTAGTGTTTTAGATTCCCTCATTAGTCCTACAAAGGGAAATGTATAATTCTCTGCATTTAACCCATCCTATGGGAGCAGTGAGAAGCTGCCATATGGCACTCGAGGAGCATTTAGGGGTTCAGTGTCTCGCTCAAATACACTTCGACATGCTTTCTGCAGGACTGGAATCAAACCTGCAACTTTCCGATTGCCAGACAACTGCTCTACCCACTGAGCTAAGCCGTCCCCTAACTCTTTTATATCTCGTGACAGGGGAAGAAATATCACCTTTGTAAAATAGTTTTCCAAGTGAGTGTGAAGGGGTATTGTTCCGAGTGGCCACGGTTAACTTAGATGTCAAGCACTCCACCTGTCATGGTCAGTGGGCCAGCCCCTGCGGAAAGCACGTCAAGTGTGTCGAAGTGTCCTTTAGCAAGATAACAAACCCCCTAATAGCTCCCTGAGTACCATGCAATGGCTGTGCTTACTATTCCTATATCAAAGAATGGCTTAAATGTAGAGAACAAATTCCACTGCCCCTGGTCGTGTGTGTGTGTGTGTGTGTGTGTGTGTGTGTGTGTGTGTGTGTGTGGGGAGGGGGGGGGGGGGGGGGGGGCGCGCGGGGGCC
>OMLC01036472.1:17793-29970 GCA_900302585.1 Regalecus glesne
ATGGAGAGGGGAGTGCTCAACAAATCTCTTCTACTACCTTTGGCTGCTCCCGTTAGGGTTCACAGCGGGTCATTAGTCCCCATCCTTTCCTGTCCTCTGCATCTTCTTTTGTCACATCAGCCACCTGCTTGTCCTCCCTCACCACGTCCATAAACCTCCTCTTTGGTCTTCCTCTTTTCCTTCTGTCCAGCAGCTCCACATTCAGTCATCTACTACTAATACACCCAGAATCTCTCCTCTGTACTTGTCCAAATCCATCTCAATCGTCCCTTTCTTGCTTTTCTCCAAACCATCCTGTTTGAGCTGTCCCTCTAATATACTCGTTCTTAATCTTGTCCTTTTTTGTCATCCCCAATGAATATCTTAGCATCTCAACTCTGCCACCTCCAGTTCCACCTCTCGTCTCTGAACCATACAACATAGCTGGTCTCAATACTATCTTGTAAACCTTCTCTTTCACTCTTGATGGTACACTTCTGTCTCAAATCACCCCCGACACTTCTCTTCACCCATTCCACCCTTCTCTTGCGTAGCCAATGTCTTGTGTGACTTAAAGTTCCAGACTGAAGAGCAGGTGCTGGCTAACCTGCCAGATATTGTTGTGGTTGACAAGGAGCAGAAGACAGCAGCAGTGATTGATGTAGCAACCCCAGGCAACAGCAACACCAGGAAGAAAGAGCATGAGAAGCTAGAGAAATACTAAAGGCCGAAGGAAGAGCTCGGTTAGATGTGGAAGATGTTGGATATAATAGCACTTTGGGGATTTCAAGAGCAAACTAAGTGTTTTTTGCATCTTATTGCCTCTCATTTCTGCCTGTATATAGTCAATCCGTGTGTATATATCTGAAGGTTGTTGTGATGTCTTTCTATGTGAGGTACCTGTGAGAGCCATGAAATCGCAGTCAAATCCCATGTAGTGAAAACCTACATGGCCAATAAACTGATTCTGAAGTGCTGAAGAGGTGGATGTAGCTTGGATGACTGCTGGATGCCTGGATTCACCATAAGGGACTGTTCACAAATTACAGCATCTCTCGAGTTGGGGGTTTGGAAAAGATAACGGTTGATGGGGGGTTGTTAGAATAGAGACGTCTGCTGTGACTAATATTTATTTTTGAAATGGATTAGGCTATATGAAGTTAAGTTAATTCATTTAAATAATAAATGAAATATGTGTTTCTCTTGCTAATCAATAAAGACCAAAGTACAATTATTAACCGAAGGGGGGAGTCAGTCTTGAGATGATGTCATCGGTGGGGGTTGGCCCTGATGAAGGGGAGGGGGTAAAAAAACAGCAAATTTTTGGATGATGTAATATATGAATGGTCCCCAATGTAGAATAGCAGTATTGTAACTTAGAAAGCCCTTCAGCTGTAACCTATCTAGTCCATCTACTGTGGCGTGGGCATCCCTGCTCAAAAGGCAGGATACTGCAGTGACAAATATAAAACAGACATCTGTGCCAATCTTGAAATAGCCTCATCTATGAAGATAGATGGATTGATAGATAGACAGACAGACAGGCAGGCGGGCAGATCAATAGAAAGATAGAAAGAGTAATAATATGCATTGTGAAGCTATTCAGTGGATTGTCCTCTGTGTGTTTTGATTATTTAAGTCCCAAATATTTTCCATGAGTATCATTTGATAAAATCATGCATGTTGTATGTAAATGCATTATTTTATATATGCATGTACACATGCACCCACACACAAAATTAAGATTCCTACACAAACACGCATATTCCTGCAGAGTTGTCAGAGGACAAGGGCTTCTGTATTGCATAATGTTGGGGTCCATTGTAATACTCAACAGCCCTTCTGCAGCATGAGTAATGTAAAATCCATTACTTTCTCATAACCATCTCACAGATAGAACTGCCTCTCCCCACTGTGTTAGGAATTAGCTCAATATTAGTAGGCAGAGTATTGAATTCCACCCCTGCAGTGAACAACATTTTTGGCTCACATCTGCCCCCCTAAAAAGTGATTCCTACATCCAGATTGTCCTGTATTAGTTCCTTGTCTCTTCAGTTTATCAAAAGAAGGTATGGCATTATTATTTTCAGGAAATTTGCTCAGATGTATTTGATAAGAATATATATTTTAAAACAACTTTTTTTAAATTTCTATGTGCGAAGTTGTACCTCAGCCCATTATAAAAGACACAACTCTAATCAAAATATACTATTTAATAAGATAGTGAACCTAGTTGGGGTGACTGACTTCAAACTGGAGGGACATGTGTCTCAGGGAATAAAGGACCCCCATTTGACTGAGGAAGAAATTAGTATAGGAAGGCATCCCAACAATCTCAATGAATTTATTTTATATGTAGGATCTAAGCCCAAGTTATATTCCTTCATCCTCTCTCTGCTCCTCTGTTCATCTTGTTTTCTTTCTGTCTCTGTCTGCCTTTCAAAATGTCACTTCCTCTCTCTCCTCCCAACAAAATTCTATAGAATAACCAACAACTACTTTATTGATGCACTCTCCATTGACCACCTGATAAAAGCTAGCTATGAACTATGGGTACTGGATTGTATTTACCGCCCTATCGTAGCTCTCTGTCACCATTAACCCCCTTGAATACTGACCTGCTGTCATCCAGCAGAAATGAAGAAATATATTTATTCAATCATTTCCCTGAAATTTCCTGCTTACGTGTCAGTGACGGTCTGGCTTTAGAGGCCTATAAATCAGATATTTTGCAGAGGCGGTGATGGACGCATAATTGGCTCTGGCTTCCACGTCTTCTGCTAAATGAAGTGAATGAAGGCCACGAGAGCAAAATAAAGCAGCGGATGATTGGGTCTTCACTGCCATCATCACCTGCGGCAGTGTTTTTCAGAATCCTAGGTAATTTTAATACATTTGCTCTGCTGTAAATCACAGCAGCATGGTGATAAGATGCACCACTTCCTGTCATGTCATTTAATGTCACCCAGTTGTGGAAGGAAATTATCAGGTTCATTGATGGTAATGAAGGTCTCTGTGGTTTTGCGTATCAGAATTTCTGCAAGACAGATGATGAGAAAGGACAAGAGGATCTTTCCTTTACAGAATTAAATATAAAATCAACCCCCCTCAAAGTCAGAGGAAGCTGAGCCAAATATCATATCTCTTTAACAACATGTGATACCCAAAAATCAACTCATGATTCATGTAGTATTTGGCACAGAACTAAATCACCAACTAAATCAATACTGTTAAAGTGTATTCTGCTTATTGTCCACTGACAAAACATGGAAACGAGTATCAGGGCCTGTAGACGTGGAGCTTCTTCGCTCAGAAATACTCAGTGATGCAATTTTGGTCCTCCTTTAGGAAGAAGGAGTGAGTAGGACAACATATAACTATATAGGGGCCATGGTGGCTCAGTGGTAGAGTGCACGCACCCAAGTCAGGCATCACGAGTTTGATCCCACGGCAGAGCATCACAAAGGGTCCTGGCCTTAATTCCACATGCTCGGGTACGTGTGAGGCATTCATTGTAAAACGTCTGAGTGGTGGCTTGACTAGAAAAGTGCTTTATAAAAATGAGTCCATCCATTGTCAACCACTCATCTGAAGTGTGGTCTCAGCGCCATGCTGGAACCTATTCCAGTGCTCATTGGGTGAAAGGTATGGAAACACCCTGAAACACCCTGAACAGGTCACCATTCCATCTCAGGGGTTGAGTACTTAGGGGGGTTCAGTGTCTTCAACTTTAACATACTCTCTCCAAGGAGAGGAGATTGAACCACCATTCTTCTGGTGACTAGATGACCACCCTACCTCCTGAGTCATGCCACCCCTTCCACACCACAGCACAAACTTCCAGATTATAATGGATCTTGGTATGTGATTATTGATTGAATTGCCCAGTGAACTTGGTCTATGCATGATTCAAGGGTGTTGAGTGAGAGTGCTATCAAGTTTTTGTTTGCGTTCAAGCACTTTAGCCTTGCAAAGCCAGCCTAAATCTCACATGCTCAGTTTTCTCTTTGCGAGTTCGGCCATAGAAAGGGTCCATTGGGAATCTACTTTGCCTGGCAGATGCTAGCATAGCAGCATGTGTCGAAATGGGACACGGCAAGGATGTGGTATGTCTGGGAACTGAGGATGCTGCAGCATCGCTTGCTCTTGCTGATATTTAATTTTAACAAAGGATAAGTTTGAGCAAAAAAGTTTCAATGTTTTGTTCTTATTTCCTGGGTGTTTTTATAGTAATATAAGACTATGAGTGTTTGTGGCAAGGAGGTTTTTCGATGTTTTATCATTTGTTTTTAAAATGTGTTTCGCCTATCAACATTTGCTTTGACCTTATGCTGCATAGGCTAACGTGCCAGCTTACTATTTCGTAGTTTTGTCAAATTGTAAAAGCAGATATGTTTTTTTTTCAAGAGCCCCATTAGATCAAAATGAGTGAGGATGACTAACATTGAAAAATGTTTCACCGTCTCACTCGGAGTTCAGTATTAATGTTTCCGTGTGTTTCCATGTGTGGTTCATATAACTGCTTTGAAATGAGTGCAAGCTAAAAAAAAACTCCAGTTGGCTGTTTTTTACCACATATCTCCTGCTTAAACAGCTATGCCGCTAATGCTTACCAGTGTAATAATTGTAAGACCAGTTTAATGAATGGAAGTATGCTGTCATTGCAGTTATTACTATTGACTCAGAAACTATTTATATTGTAAAAAGAGGGGCACCTTGAATAATTAATCCAATTTCTGACAGTTCTGTGAAATGCATGGCTGTATATATTTTCTGTGTATTACATTTTCCAAGCTTTCCCTGTTTTCATTATTTCCATTTATCTCCGTGGCCATGCACTGCCCAGTGACTCAATTGTTTGTCATGTAATGTGGCTTTCTAATGTAAATTGCAAATGGACTTCTTCTTATATAGCACTTTTCTAGTCTAGCGACCACTCAAAGCACCCAGCAATGAATGCCTCACATTTCCTGAGCCTGCGGTGGGACACGCACCCTCTACACCCGACTTGAAGGCACGTGCTCTAACACTGAGCCACTGCTAAAAACCATGTGCCTGGGATGTTTTGTGTGGGTTTCCTTTCTCCACTTGGTAACCGATGGACAAAATATAAGCCTTTTTGTGCCAATGGTGTCATCGCCATGTCAGACGATGATGGAAGTGGAAATTTGTGGTCTTGCTTCGATAGGCTACAGCCAAATGTCCCTAGGAAGACCCTCGCTAGGTGAAAAGAAGAGCACCAATAAATCAATTAAATTCGTGCTTACGTGGTTATGGTGACAAACATGGCCACAAGTCCATGAATACTGTGATGGCATGCAGCACTTTACCTGTTCTCCCAGCCATATGGTTAATGGGTGTATCAGGTGGGGCATCTGATGGAAAACTTTGCCAAATCAATGCAGATTGACAAGACCATACCAGATTGGTCGAGAACCCATGTAGACTGGGTTAACAATGACCACCATTGCTAATGTGCCCTCACAAGGCACCAGCGGCAGCTGTAAAATCTGCTGTGGTGACCCCCAGTTGATTCCCCAGCTCAGTGTTATTAACTAGTAATGTCACTGTTTCTCATAGGGGGACAGCCACCCCTACCCCTGGCCAAGCATGTGCGTGGAGAACATCATAACTCAACATCAAACCCTTAAGGCCTACTCAAAGAGGAAGGACGGATATCTTTGGTCTTAGTTGAAGAAGCGTCAGAACCAGGAAGAGAAAATTAAAGTCCCTATTTGCTCCGCTCATGTACTAAATCAATTGATTTCACAAATTAGTCACCCCCACCCAAACTAGGGGGTGGCGTCAGGAGGAAATGTTACTGATGCTCCTACTGTGGGAGAGAAACAAAGTACTTTTCTGAAATGTTAAAACCTTAGCCACGACTCTATCGTGAACTTTCTGAAGGTTTGGTGTGTTATCTGAAAAGACGCTCCCACACATTGCTAGAGGAGGAGGGGATGGAAAGATCGATAAGATGAGTATGTTTAGGAGGAGAAACATGACATGATGGAGCCAGGCACGGACCTGGAGGAAGGCGATTAGAGAAAAATAGGAGCAGGTGATGGACAAGATGGGAATGGGGCACTAATAGGGGTCAGAGGCATTAGTCCAGAAATCTGTGAGAGGACAGTAGGCCAAGGCTTTGGGGAGTGAGAGTGTCCAGCACAAAGGATTGTGGGATTTTTTCACATTAATGTCTGTTGAGCCATGAGGGGAGACTGGTCTCAGGGATTGCTTGATCAGCAAAACCACAGGATTACTTGTCACAGGAGTTTCTACAACACAGTACTATTCAGCTTGTTGCCCCCCCCCCTCTCCCTTATACACACATACACACACACACACATGCAGGCCTGCGCGCACACACACACACAAACACACACAGAGTTATATTCATACCTCGGCCTTATCGTAGCGAGGAAGTGATTGGTGTTCACTGGAGCAGAGAACGGAAACACTGTTATCTACCAATGTTCCCTGAGCAGCTCCACTTTACCTTTTCCTGTCTCTGTCTTTCATACACACACACATGCACTCCCTCGCACACACCTGCATTACATGTACAAACAAGAAAACACACACTACCAGGGGTGACTGGGCCTGGTGTTATGGAGGAGCTCACCTGAATTTGGTGGGTTGCACTGAGTCTTTAATGTAAAGTTAAATCCTCTTTAATCTCCAGGGGGGATTATGACATCCCCACAGGGACTACACAGCACTGTCTCTGGAGGAAACATTTAACTCACCGTTGACATTCGCTTTGTTGGTGAATGTGAAAAAAAAATGTTGTAGTGAGCAACAGCTTGTCAGTTTCAAAAAAGGAAAGCGTGTCACAGTGTCCTTGAACAAGACCCTCCTCAAGTCCTTTGATGGAAGGGTGACCTATCCAGGATGTTGCCCCACTTCTCACCTGATGAAGGCTGGGGTAGGTCCCAGCATGACCCATGGGGGCATCATAGCTCAGTGGGTAGAGCGGTCATCTGGCAATTAGAAGGTCACAGGTTCGATCCCCGGTTCTGCAGAAAGCATGTCGAGGTGTCTTTGAGCAAGACACTGAACCTCTAACTGCTCCCTGAGTGCCATATGATGGCAGTTCACTGCTCCTGTACAATAGGATGGGTTAAAATGGAGATAAATCCAAATGTCCCCTCGTTGGACTGATAAGGGAATCCATTTTTTTCCTTTTTTTTTTTGGATAAGCAGTTGATGATGGATGGATGGATGGATGGATGGGAAGAAAATGTCTAATAGTTTACATGGGCTACAGTGCCTGAGTCATAAGGGGTTGAGGAATTCGATACCATACATTAGAAGTTACTGTTAAGGTTGTGTGCCTCCAGTGACATACAAACACTGCAGTAAATATAACCCAGAGAAACTATTGAAAGACACTGCAGGTCTATTTGCTATTCAGTGAAAACTGGCAAAGTAACAGAAGCCATGGTGGTTAATTTGTCACTAAATTGCCTTCGGATTTTCATTCGTGATCAGCTATTAGATCGGCACATAAACTTTTCATTTACAAAATATTGTGTTTTTCCCTCCCTCCCCTGAAAGGTGCCTCTCGAATATCTCTAGTGGGTTGTATTTATTATACCCTCTGGATTAAGAGATGATGCTTCATGTTTTGTGCATATAAAGGGAGCTAAATCTGTGTGTGACAGGACTGTGACGGTTAAGGAGCTGAATCAATGACACGGCGCCGGCAGCCTTTTACACACCAGCATGATGGAGGTGCACTTGAATACTAATGCAAGAAACCAACCTTCTCAGCTACACCTTGGCACACAGTTTAACATCCCGATTTAAATCTGATATGAAATAAAAGCAAGAGTCTCCAAGACTGTTTTCCCCTCACCTATGTATTTAAGTGTATAGACACCAGAGGTTGTTGCTTTTTTTCCCCAATCCCAAGAAATGAAGTCAAACAAATTAGGTTGGTTAATTATGTGGGTGGATTGGCTATTGGAGTATGTGGGTGGAATTGGCTATTTGAAGGATAGAACATCAACGTTTTTTCAATATACAATCAGGCAAATATACAGAGAGTATAGATAGATACTGATATACATAGGACATGTTCAATAACTTTTTTATGATTGGTGCCTTGAGCCCCGTTCCCTCAGAAAGTGTGTTGAAGTGTCCTTGAGCAACATACTAAACCCCTAACTGCTCAAGGCGTCCAATGGGATGTCGACCGCTACAGGGTGTTTCCCGAACCTTTTGCCCAATGAGCAGGCTGATAGGCTCCAGGATGACTCCATGACCCAACTTCAGATACTGGTTGATGATGGACAGATGGATGGATGATGGATGGATGAAGAAATAGATGTTAGATCCATTATAGAATGCGTTTATTGACGTCACTTGAAACTATGTGAGTACCATACAAGCTATCTTATTGTGTCATTACTATAGCTATGATGAATATCTCCATCAGCGTACAAATCCTTACTTGTCCAAGCCAGGTGTTGGATCTATGGAGAGATCATTCATGCAGGATCATTTCCAAGTTTAATCCTTTACAATGAAGATCAACTGAAACTATATATCTAGTATCTAGGGAGGGGTGGCATAGCTCAGGAGGTAGAGCGGGTCATCTGGTAATCGGAAGGTCTCATCGATTGTTTCTAGATTGACCCGTATGGCCGTTTCTCGGCGGGTCACACATGGACGCTTAGCGTGTGTCTGATGTAGAGAGACCCAGGTGGAGAAGGTCAGGGGATGGAGGAAATACAGATGAGAGATCACAGAAGCTGTTGAATTTAGCTACCTGGGTGATCTAAGTAGAGAAATCGAATGAGAAACTATCGTGCCGAGGGCATCTTGTACCCACACAAATGGAGTTGAAGTGGGCTGATGATCCGTTATCTTTTCGTCACTATCTGCTAACATGAGTATGATCCAAGGAAACTGGACTGCTTATAATGGGTGATTGTTAACCTCACCCTGATATGTATTAAGAGATTAGACAGAAGAAAAGAATCAGAGCAGATGGCATATTGAAGTGTCCTTGAGCAAGGCACTGGATCCCAAACTGCTCCTCAGGCGTGGCAACTACCCACTGCTCCTATACAATAGGATGGGTCAGATGCAGAGGACATATTTCATTGTAAATCTACAATGACCAAATAAAGTGGCTTTCCTTTCCTTCATTTCATATCTGTGGCCACTTCAACTGCTGTATAATGCACCAAAATTAGCCATCTGTGCTCGTCAAGCACTTTCCATTACCGCATACAAGCAGTGGAAACCCATGTGGGTGTATTCAATATGTCTAAAAGTTAACCAGAGAGAAGTCCACATCTGCACTTTATCTTATGATACTCATTACCAGCAATAGAGTCTATCAAATGTATCAATAGTGTTATTTATTATTATTCTGAGGATGGCAGAGGAGGAAAGAGGATGTTGCGAGTTGTTAAATTACAGTCGGTGACTCCCAGTAATGGGAGGAAAGTAAGGGGAAGCCACTTTATTTACTCATTGAATCCCTACAATGAAATGTGTCCTCTCCATTCAGCCCATCCTATTGTATAGGAGCAGTGGGCAGCTGTAGCATCCACGCAGCAGTTAGCGGTTCAGCGTCTTGCTCAAGAACACTTCAATACGCTTTCTGAAGGAGACAGGGATTGATCCAGACTGCTAGATGAACTGCTCGGATACTTTTCTTCTGTTTAAGACCTTGGTACAAATCAGGGTGAGGTTAAGAATTATTGTCGAAAACAACAAGATCTTCAATTTCATTATTAGCAGTCCAGTTTCCTCAGATCATACTCATGTCAGCAGATAGTGATAAAAAGATAACGGATCATCAGCCCACTTCAACTCGAGACCACTTAAACTGCATTTGTGTAGCTACAACATGCCCTTGGCTAGATTGTTTCTCATTCGTTTCCCTGACTTAGATCATCCAGGTAGCTAAAGTCTTAGCTAACCGGTCACAAGCCCATCTATGAGATACCACATAGAATCAAAAACGTGCTTAAAGGCAAGTGGTTCAATAGCTGAAGTCTGTGATAAAGCCAATTCGACGGTTTCTGTGATCTCTCAGCTGTGCATCCTCCATCCCCTGACTTCTTCCACCCGGGCTTCCTCTACATCAGGCACATGATAAGTGGCCACTGTGTGGCCTGCCGAGAAACGGCCATACGGGTCAATCTGGCAACGATCGATGAGATGCTGACGTCCCTTATCGCCATTCGTCTGTCTATTGGTCTGCTTATCTACCCAAAAGAGGTCAAAAGTTTCCAGGTGTACGTATGAAAACACGTGCATGCCCCTGAATGTAATGAAGTGATCAATTAGCTCACAATCAGGTCTTTTAGTTGTGTGTGTGTGATGCATATACACACACACACGCACAAACTATGAAGGATGATGGGTAAAGTTAAAGTAAAAGGCCATGACCAAGGATTAGATATCACACCGTCTGAAAGTATTACCCATAGATGCAATTAAATGATGTACTATCTGCAGTGATTCTTTTGGCAGGACAGGGCATAAACTGAATTTATCACCCACAGCCTCACTAAAGACTGAAGCAGAGGTGTCTGGCTTTGCGTGGCAGAGATGATGGAGAATTTACCAGCTAAGACGTGATGAATCCCTTGATCTTGAGGCGGAAGGTTTTCATCTGATCTGAGCAGTTCTGAGGGAAATTGTAGACCAGTGAAGCGTGCAGCGAGTTTTGCGTTCTGCCAGCCATGCTAATAATGTGTGTGTGGTCCTGGAATATCGGCAGCAGTAAGCTGTGTTCCTGTAGCCATGCATCAACCCACAGGTGAGTTTGTCCAACAGGACCACCTGATAATGAATAATAGGGCACAGCCAAATTTGAAACAGTAGAATTGTATCAATAATATAGGAAAAAAAATCCCTGAATAGAAGTAAATAAAGCATTAAGGCAGAACTTTTCACAAATGTACTCATTGATCATTATTTGAAAAGACATGTAATTGTCATGTAAATACAGATGAGAGCTAGAACAGCTGCTCCTCTGGTGTGGAAACAACAATCTGGAGCTGAACACACCCATAACTGTGGAGGTGATAATAGACTTCTGGAAATAGCTCCCCTGGTGCTGCTCATCATACTCAACTTCATAGTGTTTGTGTTTAAAAGCTACAGATTTCTGGCCTCCACAATCTCCCAGGACCTAAAGTGAATACCCAACACAGGCACAATCATCAAAAAGGCCCAGCAGAGGATGTGCTTTAACTATCAGCTCACCATCAGCTCAGGAAGTTCAACCTCGGGAACTGCTGATTCAGTTCGACACTGCAATAATCCAGTCTGTCCTCTGCACATCCATCACTGTCTGGTTTGGATTGGTCACCAAACAGGACAGGGACAGACGTCAATGAACATTTAGGTCTGCAGAGGAAATCATTGGCGCCAACCTGCCCTCTATTCAGGACTCGTACATCTCCAGAGTCAGGAAACAGGCAAAATCCCTTCAGACCCATCACAGCCTGCACACAACCTGTTCCAACTCCTTCCCTCTGGTAGGTGCTACTGAGCACCGTGCACCAGAGAGGTCTGTTTTACATGTCACAATTAGTCCCCCTGTTGTGGGAGTGGACAAGGACTTAGATAGAGCTCGGGGAGATTAAGGCCGGATGCCCTTCCTGATGCCCCACAATGGGTTCACCAAAACAAATAAATATAAAAACAGTTTATTTCCATGGGCTGTCATTCAAATCAACATTTAACATTGTCAATTCCCAACCACATATCTAGCATATACTGCACTGTACATTGTAGAGATGCTCTGTCATGTCCATCTACCTCATGCATGTGTGTAAGTAAGCTGCTGATATTTATTTCAGTAGCTCTGATACATTTTCTGCATCATTGCACTTCATTGCCTCTTATTTTCACCTGTATATAGTTGATTCTTATTGATATATATGATGATTGTTGTGTTGTCATTCTACGTGAAGTACCTGTGACAGCCACGAAACTGAACTCAAACTCCATGTATGTGAACACCTACATAGCCAATAGATTTCTAGTTGTTTACTTGAATGTAATATTACGTTTTATATATATCCCAAGTAAATCGTCTGCCTTAATGTCTTCAATTAGAGGATATTGTCAAGTCAATATCTTTACAATTTAACTGTTTCCAACCATATTTTTGTTCAATAATCCAGGTAGTCAAAAAAGTCAAAATGATTTGAATCAAATCAT
>OMLC01036473.1:0-12842 GCA_900302585.1 Regalecus glesne
CTATGCATACCGAATGTCATGTCATTTATTTTGTACTCTTGTCTTGCAGAGGGATTCTAAGTTCTATTAGTGTGCCATTCATCCATTTGAATGTGTTTAACCCTTGTGTTGTAGGGCTTCTCTTGCAAAAGCATCCATAAGCCCCCCTCCTGCCGATATAGAATAAAAGTATTTTCCAAAGGGAAAACATAAACTTAATTCAAAGGAAAAGTGAGGAGACTAGAAAAAGACACAGGTGACATATTTTTCAGAAACAACAGTGAAAATACTACTGCAACCCCTGTGAGAAAAAATATCTAGATTTTTTTTTTGTTGACAGGTCAACAGGGCAAACTACTGTAGTCCATCATCTCAAGACTGAGAAATGTTCTACCTGTTCTATGTTGTCCATGTCCAACCAGTCCTGACCATCCAGGTCTGCTGCCATCTCCTCCAGATAAACACATCGCGGAGGGATCCCATTACCTCCTCTGAGACTGGGATCACCTAATATTCAATCATAGGTTGATAGCTCAGTGTTAGATCCCGTCAAAGGATAAAAGAGCAAAATGGGAATTGGGTATAAGGAATTAACAAAAAACAGATTAGGAATCTAGGAGTTGAAGATGAAATGAATATGATAAATTTGTGAGAAAAGCAAGGTATGAAATAAATGTTTAGTGTCTGTTAATCACATTGCTCAAGTTTATCTCAGATGGATGGAGGTTTTGTGAGGAATTCAACAGATAGCTCCCAACTAAAAGGGGATTTTCAAGCTCCTTTTCTTGGTTCTTATGAGCTATTTTTAAAATATCTCTGCCTTGGGCAGCCATAGCAAGCTAACAGAGAAAAAAATCTGAGCATCCTCTCTAATGGGTGATGAGTCATTTGTTACTTTCAAGAAACCTCCAATGAGTCAGAGAGAATTTCACCAACAGATCAAGTTGCGATGCTACTTCAGTCCAAAAGAATTACATCCTAAAGGACTTTTCAGTTGGTCTAATTGAAATCGTTTAGCGTGAAGAGAATAGGGAGGTGGTAATCAAGGCGTTGTCTCCCCTAATCACAGGCACACAGACTAACTTAGGCAGCAGATACGTCAACACATTAATCGCTCACTCTTTCTTTATCCATCTAGTCAACTCGGTCATGACAGTAACTGCCAGGTCTGCTGCTTAACCTGAATTTAGTCACACCATTTCAAACAAATATCCATATTCAGAGGATGCTTTGTATTAGTGAGTCACCAAGCTTTGTGGTAAACAGTTTAAAGAATGCTATGTAGAAAAGATTTCCATATTACAATAGAACATACGGTGATGGGATACAATGTTTTACCTTACTGCAGCGCAATATGAGGTGCACTAGTGCAATGCATTTTTAGAGCATAACCAATATCTGGATGTCTACTACTGATCAATGTTCAATTTTTTTAAAAACAAGCTCCACACAAATAAGGCACACGATTCAAGCAAAAGAACAAAAGGATAATTCATGTCCACAAGGAGGATACAAACCTCCAACATAGGCCACTCTGAGGCTTTGAGAAAAATGGTTTTGAAAGCGTGCAGTAACCCAAAATGTCAGCTGAAATGTAAATGCCTTTGCACTCAAGTTTTTACATACACATTAATAGGCCAACTGTCAGCTGTCAACTTGAGTGCAAGATCAAAGTCTCTGACATTTCTTTTTGACTCACTGTTATCCAGCGTTATGAGAAATATTCTCTGGATCATGTGATTGACATTGAGCTGTTCACATAGCTCTTGGCGAGAGCGGAATGAACGGCTGATCTCTGCCACTGAGTCATCATTGTCATCAATGCTGTCTGAAACAGAGTTCTCTGACTCCGACTGGCTCTCCCCCGAGTCCTCCACTGCAATAAAGGATACATATGACCAATACGTAAGTACATTGAGTAATTAGACCCATATTCTAATTCATGTACTTATGAATACATTGCCCAGTAAAATGATAATTATGCGACCTCTGTACCCAACCAAAATTAAAACCAGTTGTGCTTATAATATTGGGCTTAAAAAGAATAAGAAAACTCCACTCACATGGTGGTTCCGCGGAGAGCTGCTGTGGTTTCTGGCCTGATGCAAACTGCTTTGCATCAGCCAGAGAACTGAAGAGGGCAGCAAAGGGGTTGCAAGAGATGTTCTGGTTGTTGTTGCCCTGGTCAGTCATCTCACTATGGCTCCACACTCACTCCATCCAAAATGATTCTGTTGCAGCAGCTGTAGGCCACAAGCCTGGCCCTGTGGATCAAAAATAAACTTTTGTCATTAGTCATTTTACATATAAACAATGAAATTTCTTATCTGCATTTAACCCATCCTATTATATATTGGCAGTGAGCAGCTCAATAAAAAAGCTAGAACAACTAAAAGAGAAAATTACAAAAAAATAGGAGGAAATGGGTATAATAAATTCACAACTACATAAACGAATCTTACTACCAAGTACGAAATCGATTAAAACACTTAAAATATAATCAGGTGGTGATGTTTCAAAACATCATCTGGAGGAAATAAAACATCAAGAGATAGTGTTTCTACATTGTGAAAATGTCAGGTGGGTGTCAGGAAATTTGCTATTTGGCATTAAATTGCACTCATCCCACACTTACACATTGGGACGACCAGACAATACACAGAACCTTGTTGGGCACTCACTCTACGAAGTGACACGTCAAGTGACAGAGGCTAACATGAGAACGATTTTAATATCCGTCAAAGCATGCAAAGCTGCCGGGCCCAGATAGTATCCCATCTTGTGTCCTTAAGCGCTTCTCTACTCGGGTATTAAAGTATTTTACAGATATTTTTAACCTGAAATTATCATTATGTCCGGTTTCTACATGCTCTAAGAAAAACCTTATTGTGCCTTCCTATACCCCCCAAATCACCTGTATCCTGTCTTAGTGACTATAGACCTGTTGCTTTGACCTCTGTAATTTCTTCCTTTCTATGTCACATCTACCTACCACTGGTAAATTTGCAGTCAAGTCTCTCCAGTACTCTCAATCAACAACCTTTCTGACAAATTCATCAATGATCCCTCTTGTCAGCTACTTGATAAAATAAATAAATAAATAAACGATTCCCTTATCAGTCCTGCAAAGGGAAATTTGGATTTCTCTGCATTTTTGACCCAAGCTATTGTGTAGGAGCAGTGAGCTGCCAACATATGGTGCTCTGGGAGCAGTTATGGGGTTAAGTGTCTTGCTCAAGGACACCTCGACATGCTATATGCTGGACCGGGGATCGATCCTGCAACCTTCCGATTGCCAGGCGACTGCTCTACCCACTGAGCTATGCCGCCCCCATGATTGATGTCGGTCATCTGTGTCCTCATCCGCACTGTCTTCTTCCTCTGACCTTTCCTTCCGTCACTGTCTTCTGCAGCTTAATGCGTCTTATCAAATGGCAGAACTATTGCATTTTCCTCTTCACTATGGTATTTCTAAGTGATCTAACATTTTCCTTTAAGTATTTTTTCATTTCTCACATGAGCTGTATGTGTAACTTTTAACATTTTTTGATTCATCCACATCTCAAAGGCATCTATCTCCTTCCAAAATTCTTTACTAAATGTCCATGTTTTGCTTACACAAAAGAAGGTTGATAAAAGACATCTTATCATTCTTTTCTGTGTTTCAATTTTAAGGCTTCTTGTCATGAGAACAGCTTTCATATGTATAAACTTTTGTCTTGCCATTTCAATTATTTTCTTATCTCTGTTTTGCACTTCCATCATCCATTATTATGTGGCCAAGATATTGGAATGTTTGTACTTGTTCTAAGGTTTTACCATCCACAGAGATATTCAAACTTATTTGAGCCGTTTTTCTCCTGACAACCGTTGTTTTGGTTTTGTTGACTTTCATTTTAAACCTCTTGCCAAACTTTCATCTTTCACGACGTTGTTACAGTCAATGTTGGGAAAGACTATGACCTCGGTAATAATGCTTTGAAAAAATAATGAAGTCATACATAACGTTATCTTAACATTCCTACCAACCTTGATCTGCTAGAGTTTGGCTATTAGTCAAATAGATATGTAGAAGATAGTGTGTTGTTGGCTCTGTATACTATGTTCAATCACCTTGAAGGAAAAAACTTATATCATAAAGTTGTTTATTGACTCCAGCTCTGCATCCAATACAATTTTACCACCTAAATAAAATAATAAAATAATTACACAGTGTTAAAGCTTTGGAACAATGGTCTTTGTAATTCATAATCCAGTTCAATTTCTATCAGACTATCATAGAGAGGATCTTTACTAGAAGCATACGGGGTCGTTTTGGAAACTTGACTGAACAGGACCACAAACAAGTGAGAAGGATTGTAAAAAAGGCTTAAAATATCAAAAGAACATCACTGCCATTGCTGCAGAACAAGAACATTTACACCACACCATGACGGAGGACAGCAGCCATCCAGCACATGGTGTGTTCTTCTACCACACTTACAGAGCATTAGCTCGGAACAGCCACCTCAAATGGCATTTTTACCCCAGGCTCTCAAGATAATGCATAATAATGATTCCATTATCAGTCCTTCAAGGGGAAGTTTGGAATTCTCTGCATTGTTGACCCAACTTATTGAAAAGGAGCAGTGAGCTGCCAACATATGGCACTCGTAGAGCAGTTAGAGGTTAAGTGTCTTGCTCAAGGACACCTCGACATGATTTCTTAAGGACCAAGGATCTATCCTGCAACCTTCCGACTGCCAGACGACCGCTCTACTCACTGAGATATGCCGCCCCAACAGCAGGTTTTATGGTAGGTATGAACAGTAGGTATTCATTTTTTTGTGAAATTTCTGACTTCCCGTTTATGTGTCTTTTTCTTAAAATTATATATTCTATATATATTTACATAAAGCTTTGAGGGCTAAGAAAGAAATAAACATTTGAAGATATGTAGTACTTTAAAATATGGTAAACCTGAACTTTTGCATGAGTTTTGGATTTGATATTTCAATTAAAATACGTGTCTGTCACTTGGTTGAACGCACACTGAAATCGGCGACACAATTCAAAAGCGTTTTAGGGCATGTTCTACTTCGTACGTGTGTATGTATCCGATAAGAGGTACGGATGACATCAATCAGGACAACATTAACGTCAATCCCATGTTCACAGACCTCATTGGCGAATTGAAAACAAACACTTTACCACACCTTGTTTCGACACCCCACATTACATTTGATACTTACAGCCAAATCCAGATAAATGGACACCAAAGTACTGGCGAGTCTAGTTCATTTGACTGAACCTGGTGTCACCTGTCAGCCAGGTTAACAGCAGTAGCAATGAGCTTTAGCCAATTGGCTAGCTAGCGTCGTCGGTTTTTGCTGGCATAGCATGCTAAACTGTCACGAGGACACAGACACCACTGTATTTCAACGTCGACTAGAAAAATGCAATGGTGATTGTATTTACAATTAATCTACATTATATTGATCAGCGACATGAAAGTGTTGCCCTACCTGAAAGAAGAGCTTAATCTTGTAATTGGGGAAAAAAATGCTTCTGCGAATGCTAATGGCAGTTCCTTGATAAACAGAAATTGTAAACGTCATCAACAAGAGACGGAGCGAGGGATTTCCTTTTAGTGTCACAGCAAAATGAGCGACCAATGAAAATTGTTACCCACGATACGTTTCTGTGTAGTTTTAACTCTCCTTCGTAGACGTGCCCTCAAAGACATTCCAGCCGCAAATAGAACGACAAGTGTTGTTCTATTTTTGTAAAAATACCGAAATGGACTAAGACAGGCTGTCATCAACTAACTCAATGGATTATGTCACCCATAATGTATTGAATTTATGCACTTGGTGCAATGAAATACATCCCATGTTTAGGTTGCAGTGACGTATAACTCCGAATGTTCAGTACCGAAGAAGATACATCATTTAATAATTATTTGTCTTTGTACCCGTGGTTGAAGTAATTTTTGGTTTTGGGGCAGATTGAAACGATTTGTTGGAAATCTGTGACTTTACCCCCCCTTTTTTGTCTCAGAACAATCAATTTTGCTGCAAAATAACGTTGAATAATAACTTACCTTTTTCAATGAATGATCCAGGGAAGAGTTTGCTCTTCAATATTTGAATATTAATTCCGGTATTGTGCATGTTCATATGTGACAGAGGTCTTGATAAAATGTCTTTATTCAAAAATGAAAAAAAAGATATAAGAAATAATTACAGGGCTGATATCTTATTTCATGCACTGGTAAAACAGGCATTCGTAGAGGAAACAAAACACAAGAGTAAGTCTTACTCTTAAATTGAATATTTTCAAACAATCTGATATGATTTGTATAGAAAGTGGTATTTCCTATTTGTCTGGCTGAGACCAGTTGAAATAGAACGTAAATTGAAATGAAAAATAAATGGGCAAAACAGGATTTGTCACCTCACAAGTTAAACACCAGACGGATATTGAGATGCTGTCGGAGTTGAAAATATAAGACCATGATTGTTTTTTTTTCCACTTTATCAAATCAATATTAATATCAATATTATTCTTCATGTCTTAGTGGTGCAACTCAAGATAAAATAATTTGCATCTGGCGATTACACGTGAAAGTAATGTAAACACTATGAAACCTACTGGATTATTTGACAATTTAACACATTATCCAGTCTTATTCTTCAAACAACATTTTTGTGATGAGCTCCTTAAACAATGAACACTGAATTATATGTACACAATTGGTCTAACAGCAACTCCTAATATTTTCAAGAGCTTAAAAAAAAGCAAAATGGCCTCTTTTTCTCTATAACTAACGATAATGTTGATCGTACTGGCATGTAATCATATTTTGTATTTCTGCTTATACAGCCAATACACATTCAATTTCTGGACAAAACGGCGAATAGTTTGTGTTATCTGATATGTTCGAGAACTGATCATTCATGTCCATTCTGTTTATAAACTGCACTTAAATAATCAGACGACTCAGTCTTGCCATAAACCCCCCCCTCAATCATTTAACAGTACTCAGACTGAAAGGACTTCACAATAATACAATTATTATGAACATATAATATATACAGTATTTACAGTACACATGCTTTTCACTGTATTCTTGAAAACATTTCATTGATTTGGCTCTTCACATTTCCATTTTTAGAGGGCAAAGCCTCTCTTTAGAAATGCTTATAAATGTGCGACTGTTTGGCTAGTCTTTGTTCCAAGATGCTGTTTTGTTCTCTTCACCAGTGCTCCACACCTGAAGCCATTGCTTTATTTACTTTGCCATCAAGTCCCTGCTTGTTGTTTGCACAATGTTCAATATCTGCTGTGATTTTTTCAATTTGGCAGCTCCCTCAGCCCCCATCAGTAATCTTATTCTATCTCCATGTCCCCTCATCCATCAGATGGGGGACAAGGCACTATGATCCAGTCCCTCATAGAGGACCACAGGTCTATGTTATTTGGCGTGTTGTGCCCCTTTGCCCCGTCTGAGCCAGTCCTTCCAGGGAGATTGGGTTTTAGCTTGGTTGGCCTCTGAGGCCCTTGAGATGGAAAGGGAGGACTGGCGAGGTGTCCGTGTTGAGGAAGTAGTGCTGGACCTGCTGAAGAAGGATTTGCCATTGGAGGCAGGCTTCCTCTGGTGCTGCTCTGACTGTTGCTGGGACCTCAGCTGCTGGTTGATAATGATCTGAATGTCATCCTTGATAAAAGAGAAAAAATACAACATGAGGGACTGAGCTGTAAAGATGGTCAATGCAGCACATAAATTCAGACTGATTAGGTCCAACGGGCATTGTAGTGTAGCTGTGTGTCCATCCCCACCAACTATAATATCACTCTCTTAAGTTTTGCTATGATATTTTCTATCATAGTATTATTTTAGCAAGGTGAAATTCACATACATGAATATAATCCACATTAAAGAAAATATGCATACATTCTTGCACACATGTATTTGCATTCATGCAAATAAACATGCACACATATTTAATAAACAAGCCCACATAGAAATGACCACAGATAAACATAAAAAGAAGCAATCAAATAGGCAAAAATGCAGCATTTCAATATGGAACAGAGGCAGTAGCAAGTAAAAGATGAAGAGCAAACCAGATATAGCAGATATGATTGTATGTTGATTAGCTCAATGATGAATTAATGTTATCTTCGCAAGAGATAAAGCACCTTCTAAATATAATGGTAAATTATTTAAAACCTCTGTATATTCCCCTCAGTCAGGCACCATTATAAATGCAGCTTTATTGTGTGTAACCGTAAACAAGTTAAATGAATACAGTAGCTGTGACATTGTCTTATAAAGCACCCTCATCATGCTGCCACTAGAGGTCAGGAGGCTCCTGGCAGACAGCTTAGGTCTGCACAGAGAGTCCACAGCAGGAGTCCCAGACAGGAACACCTGTTCCTCACATGGTCCAAACTGTCAAGATGGGAGAAAGTAAAGCCATGCCTGCCACCTGACCTACCACTGAAGGCATTATGTCAAGACAATTAAACCATCCATCCATCGTCAACCACTCATCTGAAAATGGGTCACGGGGGAACTGGAGCCTATCTCCATTCTCATTGGGTGAAAGGCAGGGTACACCCTGTATAGGTCACTAGTCTATCACAGGGCAGAGCAGTTAGGGGAACAGTGCTCAAGGACACCTCGACACACTTCTCTGCAGGACCAGGGATCGAACCTGCAACCTTCTGATCGCCAGGCGACCGTTCTATCCACTGAGCCATGCCGCCCCTGACAATTAAACCTTATTATGTAAATTATAAACAGGAATTGATACTTGTACTCTGAGTGGACATTTCTAGTTTAATCATACAATTCATCATACAACTTTAATCATACAACATCAAGTCAGTTTTATTTGTATAGCCCAGTAATCACAAATTACAAATTTACCTCAGGAGGCTTTACACTAACACAACATCCTGATCTTAGACTCTCACATCGGATAATGAATTACTCCCTTTGAAAAAAAAACACATTTAACAGGGAGAAAAATAGGAAGAAACCTCAGAGAGAGAAACAGGGGAGGTATCTCTCTCCCAAGATGGACAGATGTGCAATGGACGATCTGTATAGAGAATTAAACACAATTTACAGAATACAACACAAAGAAGATTCCTTGATTATAAGACATATGAAGAATGAAGTGGTTCAAATGTGTGTGAGCAAGAGAGAGAGAGAGAGAGAGAGAGAATAGGGAAGTATAGCAGAAGATGGGACATGACAAGAGTGAGGGAGCGAGCCATAAACAAGAGGAGACAGACTGTGACAAAGAAGCTGGGGAGAGATAATGAGACCACACCTGCCAGGCCTCCAGCTCCTGTGACAGCTCCAGTTTACGTTGGATAGCTTCCAACAACTGGTTGTTGAGAGACATCATGTCCATTTTACTTCTCACCAGCTCAGCCTCCATCAGGATCTTCCTGCAATGAACCGATGAAATCACTTCAGTCACAACAGGAGTCTTTGACGACACACAGATATGATTTGAGCGTGTGCAACATACATCATGAATGCATTATCTCCACAGTTGATAGACAATGACAGAAACAGAATAGCTTTAAAGCTGCTTTTGGGTGGGATGAGTAAAATCTCAATTGTTGTTTTTTTTTGGCCACTTAATTCTTCAGTAAGCACGTCTACGTCTTAAATAAATCTTCCCAGAATAGGTATAAAACAGATTATTGCACTGTAATAAATAATAGCAATATGTAGCCACTTACTTAGCTATTGCTTCATCTCGGTCTCTGATGGCTTGTTGGACCAAATCAGTCTGTTCCTGCCTGCGCTCCAACATCTGCTTCAGTTCCGTATTCTGTGCTTGGAGTTGCATGTTCTGGATGGGTGACAATACAAGTTAGCATTACAACTGTGCTCAAAAATGCTTTATTCAACACCTATTTCAGAAGAAGCTTTATTTCTTATTCAATTTGACTCTTTGCATTTAACCTATCCTATTGTAAGAGGAGCATTGAGCAGCTCTAGCACCTGAAAAGTAGTTTGGGGTTCAGTATATTGGTCGTGTACACTTTGATACCCTTTCTGCAGGGACCAGGGATCAAACCACCAATCTTCTGATGGCTAGATGACCATCATACGTCCTGAGCTATGCTACCTCTCACTAATTGAGTTTACTGACTTGTAAATTAGAAAGCCGTGGTGGCTCAGTGTTAGAGCGTGTGCCTGGGAATCAGGTGTTGTGGGTTTGTATTCCACCTTGGTAAATGTGAGACATTCACTATAAAGCACTTCGAGTGGTCGTTGAATGAATGAGCCAAACATTATGACCACCTGCCAAATATTGTATAGGTCCTCCATGTGCCGCCAAAACATGTGACCTGTGAGACCTCTGAAGGTGTCCTGTGGCATCTGGCTCCAAGGCCTTTGCAGCAGATCCTTCAACTCCAGTTAGTTGTGAAGTGGAGGTGCCATGGATTAGGTTTGTCGGTCCGGTGCATCCCACAGATGCTTAATCAGATTGAGATCTGGAGAATTTGGATGCCAGGGCAACACCCAGAACACCTCCTCATGTTCCTCAAACCATTCCCAAACAATATGTGCAGTGTGGCAAGGTCCATGATTATTTTATTTTATTTTTTGGATTCCCTCATCAGTCCCACACAGGAAGATTTGGATTTCTCTGTATTTTAACCCATCCTATTGTATAGGAGCAGTGAGCTGCCACCATATGGTGCTCGGGGAGCAGTTAGGGGTTAATTGTCTTACTCAAGGACACCTCGACATGCTTTGTGCAGGACCGGGGATCAAACCTGCAACCTTCTGATGACCGCTCTACCCCGAGCTATGCCCCTTTATCCTGCTGAAAGAGACGACTGCTCATAGGTGGATTATTTCAGAGATGCTATGATCCAGTCATCTGGCCATAAAAATGTGGCCCCTGTCAAAGTTGTTCAGGTCTTTTACTCCTGTCAATTTCTCCTGCATCCAACATGTTGACTAAGAGAACAAATTGTTCGCTTATGATTTAATCTACCCAGACCATGACATGTTTCCTTGTTTGCAGATTAGCAATGTTATTTGGCTCACCTGTGTGTGGTCCTAATGTTTTGGATCAATATTGTAACATAAAAGTATGACCAACTGGATAGAATTTGAGCCATTCTCAATGGAGGTTTAAGGATCAAAGTGGTGGTTTATGAGAGTGATGAAAAATAAGATGATTGACATTAAATGAAATCAGAAAGGCCAGTTATTCTTTAGCAGTAGAACAAGTACGGTTTGTCAGTTGCCCTTTGTAAAAAAAAACAATTCCAAGTGGCCCTTCCCCCCAGTTCATGACACCAGAAAGACATGCCCCCTGACTACAGTTGCCAGTACAGCCAGGCCAATTGTGTCTCACTCTTCCTTCCCATCCTCTCCTTCAGTGCTTGCCAGAGAGTGAACGCTAACCCCAGATACACTCTCATTTTGAAATGAGCTTTGTCCACTAGGCAGTTTTGGTTTGCTATTGCTCTATCATTTTGGTGCTGTATCCACCATTGTCTCTTGGATGCATAATTACGATCTCAACCTGGCACCTTCTTGCTACCTTTTAATAGAATCCCCGTGCCCAAAGGTTGATGCCCAGAAATTTCCTGTACAAAGCAAAATAAGTGAATACAAGCAGAGAGAGGCCAGGGTCTCTGCAGATGTTGTCACTGCCAATAATTGGGAGGAATTATTTTTTTCTGAGTCTATACATTGATTTTTAGGGAAAGCCCAATCTTTCTACCTTTAAAGCAAGTCTACAAAATGGTCAGCTGCAGGTGCCTAAATTCCACAAACCCACGAGAACCTCCTTTTTCTGCTATTCATCAGGTTAATAAACTGTGAAGATAAACTAAGTAATACCTGGTAGAGGTGGAATCAAGGTCACTCTTCTATCTGTGGCCTGTTTAAGAATTGTGTTGCTGAATATCTCAATCTCCACATTTACTATAACATCACAGATCCCAGTGCCATCTAAACTCCAGAGGCCCAGGAGCCATACTAATCTTCTCTGAATGTGTCCAATTTAGTATATGTATTGCCAAAAGCAATGCAGCAAACTCCAGACGCAAACTAATAGCAGTATGATAGTAATACATTTATTTGACTTTGGTTTTGCCCTTTTTGTTGTTTATGTAAGTTTGTTGTTGTGCATTAAAAAGGGACACCTCTATCGGGACACCTTTTCCAAATGTAACTATGCAGAATCAGCCTTTTGTCACAACATATGATGTAAAATATGACACAGGAGAACATTCTCCCCAAAATTTAGTCAAATGGCAGGATCATTTTTGTAGTTAAATCAAACATCTAAGGCATATCATAGCTCTGACTGTATAGGCTAATGCAATATATCCCCTCAAAACTCACATGAGGACAGATTGGAGGATATTTGCAATATAATTTTTGAAATCCTGTCGTAAATGCTTTGTGGCAGTCCATATTCTACACAGTTAAAACATACTCCTGGTGTGTTGTTGAAAAAGGAGGCGGAAATCTCAGCCTTTCTTAGGAATAATAGTAATAATAATAATAGTAATAATACTAATAGCAATAGTAATAGTAATTTACTGTGTGAGCCTGAGTAGAATGGGCGCAACTAAGGGGGGCGGCATAGCTCACTGGGTAAAGCGGTCGTCTGCCAATTGGAGGGGTACAGGATCGATCCCCAGTCCTGCATACAGCATGTCGAGGTGTCCTTGAGCAAGACCCTTGAACCCCTAACTGCTCCCTGAGCGCCATATGTTGGCATCTCACTGCTCCTATTCAATAGGTTGGGTTAAATTGCAGAGAAATCCAAACTTCCCCTTGCGGGACTGATAAGGGAATCTTTTTTTAATTTTTAATTTTT
>OMLC01036474.1:0-13191 GCA_900302585.1 Regalecus glesne
CTCCAAACAACATGTATTGTGTCTCCTAAAGGCTTGAAAAATGAAATACATTACACTGCAGACTAAATTTCTAATTAGAAAGAATCACTGACTAAAAAGTCTGCCTGTGTTATTGCATTGCAAAAGTAACACACATTAATTCATGTTATGATGCCCAGACCTGATAACCAGTGCCACAGCTCATACGAAATGTACAATTAATCAAATTCCCTTTACATTTGTCTTATTTGCCATTTTAATTGGTATTTCTATGATTTAAAACACTTAAAATATTAGAAGGAGAAACGAGCAACAAAATACATATATTTGTAATGGGTGATTTAAAAAAGGAAAAAAAACAGCCTTGGAGAGAAATTGTTGCAATCACAGCATTCCAGTAGTCAAACACACTGACTCTGCAAGGAAACATTGCACACACACAAAATGCAGCCAACTTTCATCAACAAATTGCCAAAAAAAATAACTACACCTTTCAGAGGCTTGTAAACACTATGCAATATTAGCATGGGGATCATTCACTCCTGCTGATAATCATTCTAGCCTCAGTCTTTCAGTTTCAACTTATAGCAATTGAAAAAAAAACGCAACAGGAAAAAAAGGCAGATTGGAACCATTTCATCTGCTTCATGACTTATCCAAAGTATACTCCGGGGAGACAGGGATGACTCCCTGTAAATAGAAGCCTGAGTGCAGCTAAGCTGTTTTCCTTATTACATTCACATGACTCTAACGGGATTTCTAATGTACCGGTGTGGCCTTTCCCCTAAAGCAAGGCAATGGTAGTTTTTCCTGACCCTAAAGATCCAGATGCCCAGAATTCGACGACGACGCATCAGACCACTGAATGCTTCAGCCGTCGGGTCGCGCTTGGTTTGTCCATTTTCAACATAGTGACCAGGTCACAAACTCTCATTTTACAGCTAAACTATACACAAGCATGTCCCTGCAAAGATCTGAGGTGAGAAACAGGCCATGTCAGCAAACAGAATCTTCATTCATATTTGATCAGCGCTGCCCGGTTTGACCGCTAGATCAGAGTTTCGCGAGCTGGGTGCATTTTGCTGGACGGACATATTTGCATGTAGCTGGGGTCGAGTCGTGTTGATGCAAATTAAGATATGATGAATGGTCCGTAACTTGCTGTGCAGCATCAATCACCCATTGCATGGCCGGATCTCCAGCTCCCCATCAAAAATGAATAGGAGCAGTCGACTTGAGATCAGGCAATGGATCCGACGTAGATACACCATTATGCATCCTGGAACCACAGGAGTTCATTGAGTTTTAACCTGAATGATAACTCTGACCCATAGTCTCTGACAATCAGATTCACTTAGACATCTTGTCATGCCAGGAACTCCTCAAGCTCTTGCCATCCAGGATCCTTAGCTTTCTAACCCCCCCGAAGAGCTGAGGCTACCAAAATTAAAATCATATTGCAGACTTCTTATAACATATTTCGACAGTTGCCCATTTCTCATTCGGTAGGGACTGGCTGTATTAACAAACCACTGACAACACAAGCATATCGACTAAACAAAATTTTGCGAAACAAAAGAGAACCTTCCTCAACAAAGACATATGATCCGACAGTCGTATATCTGTTCAAACACTGGACCCAACAATAAATAACTGCTAGTTTGAGAGCAGCCTCAATTGTAGAAGCAAGTGTGGAGAGTGGAGAGTAAAAACACATGCTCGGTAAATTCGAGGCAAACGTTGAAAAGCACTTTGATTTTTCGCTAGACTGGAAAAGTGCTTTATAAGAATGAGTCCATTTACCATTACAGTGTAGGCAAGTGGACTCAGAGCACTTTACAGAGAAAAGACCAAAACCTTCAAAACACTAAGTATAGGAGAGGCTTGTGGAGACGGTTTAAATAATTGTCTAAGAACAGTCCTTTCTCATGTTCTATCTCATCACAGCAATAACACTTTGGAGAAGAGTAGGAGGTAATAGTAATATTGGCTGGTCCTTAACATTGCAGATCATATGGATGTGGAGTCTCAAATTAAACTTTGGAGGAGTCGGTGTTGTCATTGTCTTGACTCCTGACAATGACGGTTAAAGTTTGGACTGTAAAAAAATGACTTTAAACAGGAGTACAAAGACAGAATGAATAAACCTAATTTCAGGCTTTCCTGCTCTACATAATAATTTGAACTCCAACATTATGTGTGTGTCTTTTAGAAGGGCTCTTCTTTATTGAGATAGTTGACATGCCTTTCCTGAGTGATGCTACCCACACTGGAAACAGTCAAAACACAGTGGTGGGCCAAGAATCCCTGACTGCTCCTTTGGTTTCATGTCAAAAATGCATGCAGGGGGCAGCTCAGGTCTCCTTGCCTAAAGAGAACATATACATTTCACGAGTGTGGCCATTATATTCCATAGGTCATTCTGCTGGATATCAACATGCTCAATTTTTAAGGGGGTGTCTTGTGTACAATCTGATTGGCCACCCCAAACTTTCTGCCATTTTATTGGTTTCCATTTCACTCTGGGGCGGGTGTTTGGCCAGCTCGGTTGTTCCTGCCAAGACATTCTATCCTGCCTGTACCCCATTCCTCTGGTCTATCTTGCAGCTTTGCCTGAATGCATCCCTTCCACAGATACCATTGGCTGTGCAGAAGGTGCAAGTAATTCCCCATCCATCCCTCCCAGAACGTTAATGAGACAGCTACATTAATAGCCATTTTTCAGTTTCTCCTGTCCTCTAATTTATCTCTCTCCCCCCCCCTCTCTCTCTCTCTCTCTCTCTCTCTCTCTCTCAGGTGAGATTTTGATTTATTATAATAAAGCTTGGGAACTTGAAGAGGGCAATACTTATTGCTGCTTTGTCCAAAAATATCACACTAACTCTGTAATGATGTATGTTACTTATCCAATCACCTCATGCTCATCTCCTGTGGTTAAGATAAGCCTGTAAATTGGTGCTAAGATGGTGTACCATGGGAGGGATTGCCTAACACCTTGCACCTCATTCTGCAGAGCAAAGCAGAACAACACAGTATATAGTCAAACCTAAAACAAGACAAGGCTATCAAGCCAGGTTTATCCAAAATCATCAGGGCTGATTGTCTAATTATAACAGTATGCTATAACCATGGTACACTATATAATTCAGATTAGACATCTTGAGTTCATTTAGAGGAAAACAGAACCCAGGGTTTGCATAATGCATTTTTGTTTAGTGGTTTGCTTAGAGCATTTGACAACTTAATAGCCTTAACGTATGTAATTGAGCTCAGGAAAAGTTCCTACATTTGTCAGTGTTAAAGTCAGCTTACTTGACCATAAATGTTCTGCAAACTAGGAGACTGATTATCAACAATTATGCGTATGCATGTAACCTATTGATTGATGTTTTGGCCTTTTTTTAGTGGAATTGTAATGCATATGAAAAATTCTGCACGCTGTGCATGAACCTTAACATCACATTGTGGCCACCTCTAGACCTCCCTTTACCCACCCAATAAAAACAAAAACCACCACTGGTTCAAGGGGCTTTTAGCCTGGGAACCGCCACTATCATGCAGTCCCTGCAGCTTCCTGTTGCTCCTGGTTAACCCCGACCATCAAGTTAGGTTTTATCAATTCTAGCCATAGGAGAACAGTCATCACAAGCAACTCCTTTAGACTGGCTAGCGTAAAAAAATTCCCATGTAGGATCATTGCTAAAGAAAAAAACTGAAGCCGCAGGGGAAAGTCAGTCAAAAGATAACTGAAGATCAAAAAGGATAGAAAGCACTGAGAGCAAGATGTAGGTTTCCACCTAGGAATTATGGGAAGTCTGACAGATCCTCAAAAGTCAGCTCAAGCAAATCGAGAGTCGGGGCAAATTTGCAAATTCTTGTTATTAGCTATTTGAAAACGACCTTCATTGAAAAGATGATGACACAAGCTGTCCGAACAGAGAAGGTCTTACCTTGAGGTCTTGATCATACAATGATAAAAAACTCTGTACACGTTTTATAGCACAACTACATCAGCATCATTGAAACGGATTTCGCTGTGCGGACATATGGGCACAAATACTAACGTTTGTGCATGCATGCCTTCATCCTTCCAGGCTTGTGCTACTCCCTCTGTATTCTCGCCCTTTCGTGTGTATTTTAGGGCGTTGGTGGCCTTGGGTATTTTTAGACAAACTCAGATGGGACTCTACATACTGACTGTTAACACAATGAACTCTAGTGCCAGAGCAAGGGCATAGTTTGGCGACTCAATGCTGTGCAGACCACTCCCATCCACCAAAACACACCACTACTACCCACAGCTACTCTCCATGGCCAAGCTTTGTGCAATTTGTGCTCCCCGTCAACAACCCTGTTTATTGCTAGGGCTGAGTTCAAATAATCGTTTTCCCAATTCAAATTGATCTTCATCATAATGATCTGCCTATCCATTCATTTAAACCCTGAATTGATCTTTTAATGTTCTCTTTCTCCTGTTGACATGTGGAATGGTAATTACAGACCTATGGAAATTACAGCCTGGATACTGCTCTGGGTCAGTCTTAAGGTCCAGGTCCATTTTTACATGTCAGTCTCCATGTTGTTGGGGTGGACACAGACATAGATGGAGCGTGGGGGGGTTAAGGCACTTTTGACACCCCAAGGAGGGATCGAACCCACGACACCTGACTGAGTGCACTCTCTACCACTGAGCTAACATTAATATATTTTTATAATGCACCAAATTATAGGGCTCCTTATACAATGTACAGCATCAATTCTCTGAGAATCTCTTTCACATCCAGACAAAATTGCTATTTCTACTGGAGATATACCTGACTAAATGGAATCTTTTGGGACCTAGTGAATCAGAATCAAGCAGATTTGGAAAGTCATTGGGTTCACACAGCCCTATTTACCAACTCTTATGAATGAGGGTAATGCTTGAAAAAGAAGGCATCTTCACCAAGGAGAAGTAAGTGTAATTATTGTGTTCTCTGCATGTAACCCATATTAATGTATGAGAACAGTGAGCAGTTGCAACACCCAGGGAACAACTTCAGTTCTTTTTCCTATTACCTTGCTCAGGGGCACAGGCTGGAGTATTAAACGTCACATGCATGTCTTTTTGATAGTTGGAAGAAAGCAGAGGAAATGTATAGAGATGAGGGAAAAAACACATAAACTCCACACAGAAAGGACCTGGAACGGTATTTGAACCCAGGACCTTGTTGCTATGAGGCAGCAGCACTAACCACTCCACCGCTGTGCGCACATATAATTATCTATAGAATTATTATGCATTGCTATTCATCGATATGTGGGCCATGGTAGCTGAGTAGTAAAGTGCATGCTTTGGGAACTGACAAGCCAGAGATAGCAAGTTCAAACCCACTGCAGGGTGTCAGGAAGGGCGTCCAGCCTTAATCCCCCAAGCTCCATCTCAGTCCATGTCCACTCCCACAACATGGAGACCAACCGTGACACATAAAACGGGCCTCTCATTATTCATTGATATGCACTGTCCCTAAAAAGGAATTATTATAATTAAGGTCAAACTCGTCAGCCTGTACATCTGGGTGGCATGCCATTATGTATTGACATATTCAATCATAAAAAAACACCTTAAAATATGCATTACTGTGTCATTCAGGGGCAGCAGCAACTAGCAGATTGTGTTATTGTAAAACCCACTGAGGCAAATGTGTACTTTGTGATAATGGGCTATACAAATAGAATTAACTAACAGTTCACTACTGATTTGAAGTGGTAAATTTCACCAACCTAGGATTTGGGTCAGCAACAGTCTTATTCAGAAAAATATAATGAAATAAAAATTGAAATATATAATGAAATAAGTCTTTTATACCTTAAAAAACCATTTATTTTGTGATTCTTCCCTCACTCTTCACCAGGGTAGATATAATGCACTGTAGTCTAAGGGTGACAGAAAGCTAACCATGAGACATAAGCAAATAGATTTTCAAAGGGCAAGAACATGCCGCTGCAAGAATTATGCTCAGTTATCCCAGATTTGTACAAAATGAGAAAACCAGAAATCCCAATATGCGCTTCCCCTTTGGATATAGATTTGAATTTCGTAGGTGTTGGAAGCAAACCATGCTCATAAAGATCCAAGTACAGTGCAATGCAATGCAATTCGTTGGGTTTACAAGAGCATCTTGAATAATACTTACAAGCAAGAAATGGAGGTTTATTTGTGATTCAGTACTTAGCAGTCTGATATTCCACTTAACCAGATTTCACCCCAATTGTAAGTTACGTGAGGTCCATAATTTTTAGACCCATTGCAATTTACTGAGGTTTCTTTTTCTTCTTAGCATCTCAGTCCAGTTGAATCCTAGTGAAACTATCAAAAAGACCCCTTGTCAGCTTACTTTCAGACTTAGAAACAAAGCTACTGTTCATAAAAACACTTCTCGCTAAACTCCCACACTTGTCGTCACACCCTGATTTTCTGCACAAAGCCAATGGAAGCAGCTGTATGAACCACAATGTGTTCACTATATTCTGACAGACATGCCTTGCAACATAATGAAGTAAACCCATTAAAGCCACTTTACAATCACCAAGCTGAGGCCCATCACTTGCTTCTGATGGAGAGAGGGGGAGAAAGACATGAAAGAACACTATTTAGATGTCACACACCACTGGTGTTTCAGTGTGAACGTCGCACCAGCTCATGAACCCTGACAAAAAGCCTTGGCACTGAGCGGTGTCTATGGGTGAGCATTTTGCTGGCTATATGTTAGCAACATTCTTTGAGTCATCCTGAACCTGTTAAAGCACTAGGTGGAATTCATTTGATCAGATGCATAATGTGCTCAAGACGGATGGCAAGGTCCTTGGTAATCTGCTGACGATGGCAACAGATGTCGTGAGTGAGGCTAGGATGAAGGAGGACAAGCTTTGGATGAGTTGTGCGCCTCTTGTTATGTGTGCACACACAAAGAGAGAGAGGGAGAGAGACTGAAAAATAAAACAGGTCTCGTCAGAATATACAGACAGTTGAATGGCAGGGGTATAAGTAAGCCCTGTCACTGTAAATATAGAGGTGTTGTCCTTTTACGAGGAAGGGGGTGCATGTGTGCGTTTGGGGGCATAGGTCACCGGTTGCTACCAGTGACACTAAAGGGTGAAATGAGGGTGGGGGATGGTGGGTCAACTGTTGGCCCAACTAAAAGACAGAGCTCTCCACCCTGATGAGTACTCTGCCATTTATTGGCAGTCAGCAGCTGGGGCCCGGCAAACGCAGCTGTCTAATAGGCTAACAAGGATCCTTGGACCCTGCGAAGTGCATTTGAGTGGCAGTCTGATTGGATACAGCCATTTAGCCAATTCTTGCTATCAAACTGACGAGCTGTTTTGGCAGAGACTCACACCATGCAGGAGGCAGCATACATTTAAGTATGCATTGTACAGATGTTGTTGCTTATCCAGAGAGGTGTGATTAATGACATTCCATTACTACAGCAACATGGGGATGGAAAAAATAATTCCACAGATTCTCCAGGGTCATCAGTGAGATGGAAATATGGGATTGGTGCATATTAAAAACTAAATTGGAACCAACAATTTACCCCTGGTGGTACAGTGGTTAGCACTGTTGCCTCACAGTAAGAAGGTCCTGGGTTTGACTCTTGTTCCAGGGCCTTTCAGTGTGGAGTTTACATGTTCTCTCCGTGTCTACATGGGTTTTATCAAGGTGCTCCAGCTTCCTCTCACCATCTTGTAGGGTTGTTTTTTTATGAAACCGTATGCAGCTTCATTTTTTTTACATTGATATTACAACTCGTAGTGCTACACTAGAATACAGCTTCAAGCTATCTCACATCTGCAATCTCTGCATGTCTTTTTGATGGTGGGAAGAAACCGGAGCAGCCAGAGGAAATCCATGTAGACATAAGGAGAACATCCAAACTCCACACAGAAAGGACTTGGAATGGGATTTGAACCCATTAATATTCCTGCCTGTACCCCTGAGCAAGACAAATAAAGTGTCTTCTTCTTCTGCTTCTTCTTCTTCAGTGCCAACCACTGTGCTGCCCAAAATACTGGCTGCTCATTTGATCTGGACTTATCCTATGTAAGTGTTTTAAGTTGATTACATGGTCATTAGACTAGAAAAGCACTATATAAGAACAAGTCCATTTACCATTTACATTTTCCCTGGTGAACTTTATGCTGCTGTTTGAAGTTTGGCCAGCTGGCTGTATTCAAGCACAAAGGCTTGCCTATGATAGAGAGGTGACACTTAACGTCACCCAGCACTGAGTGGGAGCTGTGGCCACAATTACTCCTCGTGACCATACGTTTTGTCACAACATCGGTGTTTGTTTTGCTCACAGAGGATGCTCAAGTCATGCTCCCCTCCGAAGCAAGGCAAGAAATGAGTGAGTTGAATAAAGTGCTTTGAGTGGTCACTAGACTACAAGAGCACTTTATGAAGGTGAGTCCATTTGACATTCTTCTTCTGCAAAAGGCAGCAGGCTCAAATCCATCATGGGGAATCTGGGAGGGTATCCGACCTTAATCCTTAATCCCCCAAACTCCATGTCCACCCCCACAATCTGAGGAATAATCATGACGCATAAAACAGAATCAATGAATGAATGAATAGGAATCGAGAGAGAGAGAGAGAGAGAGAGAAAGAGAGAGAGCCAACACTGTCCAGAATCTTCCTTTCCAACATCAATACAGTTGATATCCAAATTCTAGCCTGAAATACTTCTTCTCATTAAATACTTGTTATATGGCAAGAGGGTGTTTTCAAACAGACATTTGAAGATCTCTCTTCTGTCTGCATTACTCAGTGACATGGTGGGGTGCCATCTGATTGGATTAACTTGGATTAAATTGGATTAATGTCGTAAATATCAAGACAAGAACCGTGCCCACCGTTAGCTGGCCGGCACCAGTAGCCAACCTCAGACATTGTTTCTGATTGTCTATTTGTGAAAAAAATGTCAGAAAAACATCCTATAAAAAGCTGTTCCGTTGAATTACAAGGCAACAGAAATGGTTAAAATACTGAGAGGCTTTGTGGAAACCCATTTTTAGGTAGAGGCCCTGAGAAGAAATCATAGAGAGATAAGCTGGCTGGGAAGTATGTCTGCATATATCAGGAGCCATTACAGGAGGCCATCTGCCCTGTGTCTCCTCTAAATTACCACCGCAGACTTTTTAAAGCACTTCCTAAGACTTTGGAGATGATCTGTGGGCTGAAACATGGGGCGGCATTACTGCAAAATGTACAGTAAACAACTGGGCACACAGCATGCAAACTGAAAGAGGAATAGGTGAGCTTCCCTGCGCGGCATTATTATATATTGATGCTGTGCTCCCATTTGTTATCATGAGAGAATAACTAGGCCCACATGTTGTAACTGTCTCCCTGTAAAGGAGCAGGCAAAAACACTCCAGTTCTCCGATTATATGCTGTATGCTTTTGCTGTGCCCCTGGATTCTCCACATCAATGGAGAAAATTCAACTCTTTACAACACAGATGGGCAACAACAGGAACAAGAAATGCAAAAGACAGTCAGCTGCCAGTGGCTAGTTGAAAAAAGATATCATATTACGGTGTTTTGAAACCATAGGGCTGTAATAGGGGCTGTGGTAGCTCAATGGTAGTGTACATGCTTTGGGAACTGACAAGCCAGAGGATGTGGGTTCGAACCCACCATTGGACATCAGGAGGGGCATTTGGCCTTTATCCCCCAAGCTCAGTGTTACTCCATTTCCACCCCCACAACATGGGGACCAATTGTGAACAGACCTCTCTCAGGGCTTAGCCATGCACTGCTGCAAGGTTGGCACAATTTTATCCAAAGCATTTTCCTGCAAAGGATATATGGAAAGCTATATGTGGTAACTATCATAAAAGTATCATCAGAAAAAAATATTTGGAGATTTAATTATAGCAAGAGAGAGAGAGAGCATGTTCCTTTAGGATCATAAAAGCCAACCACCGAGTCTGACCAAGTGCTCAGTGACATGGGCAAATCATCTCCATCAGATCTCAGTAGACGTTGATGTCCCCGAGTGGCGTAGGTGACCAAGGGAACAGGTTTGCCATGTCACAGCAATTACCAACAGCATCCTTCCTCCAACGGAAGAGCTAAAAAGCTTACCTCTGTGAGTCGGTTCACTTAAAATGGAAAAAAAGAGGCGCAAAGAACATGTCTTATATCCGCATCATTATTACATAATCAAAGAGTCACGCCAAAATGCATGAAGACGCCTGTGGAGAATCCCTCCCTCATTAGAGAGACTGCACAGCATTGTTATCTCCAAATGGGGTTATTTCAATGCACTTTACAGACTATCAGGAATATCTTTATCCACAGCCTTCACAACATGTTAGAAGTGCAAGGATCCCTCGAGATGGATTTCCTTTGTTCAGTATCAGGATACCATGTTACTGTGATTCCCATTGCCTTGCACTAACAAGATTACCATCCCCACATCCAGAACTTAAAACTGAGCTGCTGACCATGATGCAAATGGTTTACAGACAGAACATTGATTTTAATTCCCTTGACATTGCATTTTCCATATGACAGAAACCAGAGGTTTTAGATTCTGGTCCTTGGGGCCCACAGTACTGCTGGTTTTGTATTCTGCTGGATACCCACCAGTCTAATCTGGTAGTTTTTGAAGCTGTCTCTACGGGTGAATGTAATTAACTACTTGGCAGAATAGAAAACCGGCATTACTGTGGCTCTCTGAGGAACGGGGTTAAGAACCACTGATATAAATTATAATATAAACCGATGAGTGGACTAAAAGTACTGTATACAGAATACATACACATAAACAAGCATGCATAGATGCACAAAATACCAAGCCTAGCAGTCTATTATTTTCCAAGACATCCAACAGAGAGCTTTTCTGATTTCCTTGACTGCTTTCTCTGATTAAGGTGACATAAAGAGAGCCATTTGCCTGAGCACTTTGGGGAATGAATCAAAACATCCCAAAGGATGACACCTTTATTTCCTCTCCGGGAAAACGTCTCACATTTTCAGCGCTGATAACATTCAGAGAGCGACACCCAGCGCTGTCTGGCTTAGTGGTTAATATGCGCCAGAAGAGTAGATTTGACGCATTGAACAACAGACATTCTTATGTCTGAAGAAGCAGCGAAACAATGTTGTGTGGCTAGAAATCCCTAAAAATCAATTCTATCCGACCTTTAAGAGGCTCAGGACCAGCTTCGATGATGAATGCGATGTTCATGACAAGCCTGACTTCCCCCTCACTCTCCCCAGACCTCAAAGGCCAGTAAATAGCCAGGGTGGCCAGTGCCCGCAAGCAGGCCCCGTTAGGACATAAGCTAAGATTTCACGTTGCTAAACGAGAGAGGTAAAATCTGCTCCCACCATGCATCGAGGCAACGTTTTATATGAATTATGTCAGAAGTCTAATCCCCAATTATGGTGACCAACTCTTTGTTTCAGACCTCTACCTTTGGCTTGTCATAAGACCTGGTGGGAGGGACTTTATTTGGCTGACACTATGGAAACTGGGCCTTGTCACAACCCCTTGGGCAGAGAGATAAGCACTGAAAGATAAAAAAGAGGAAAAAAAAGTTGAGTGCTGGTCCCACACACACACACACACACACACACACACACACACACACACACACACAAAACATGACCTCATATGGGAAAATCTCCCCAGTGAACTTGCAGATGTGCATATGGAGTGAGGCAGCAAAAGACATAAAGACAGAGAAAAGAGACAAACAAAACTAGCACATGTTACATATGGGATGAGAGAGTTCTGACAATGACTGTCTTTTATCTGTGCTGAGACGAGCTGACAACTGAGCGCTAGCACAGAACAGTACAGCGAGACAGCCAGTCATCTCCACCCTCATGCAATAACCATGAGAACTGCAACCTAAATCTTGCCCGTTTGCAGTCCTATTTTTCCTGATAGATGCTCTTTTCCCAGCAGCATTCCTGCTTTCGATTAAAGAGGGTTTGAATATTTCACATCCATACACTGAAAATTACATTTTTCCCCCTTCCCTGACAAGATGGCATTACCATCATACAGAATTGCACTATGTTCAATCCTACAAAAATGTAATGGGACATACACAACATCTAGGTCACAGTAAAATAGAATCAAATATCACAGCACCAGCCAGGCAAACCTCACCAAGTTCCAGCTGATATAAAGTGTTGAACAGGGATTGTGTTTGGGGGGGGCAGTGTTTGTTCCACCCAACAACAGGCATTACAGATTAACGGTCTTCGTGGAAACATATGATTATCACATAAGTCCCTGTCAAGATGGAGCAGATGTCAGATAACAGACTGGGTAGTATGGGGTAGGTGTTGGCCTGAAGCCATGGGACAAGTAAGAACAGTTTCTTCCCCATAAAGTGGCTTACTTCTTTCTGGACAGCTCCCAGTCTGTGTATTCAGATGTTGGTCTGGATGACTGGGACAGTGAATGCACGTACTGCAGAATAGATGGGTAGTAAACTCAACCTTGCGAAATGTTGCTTAGTGCCCAATTTCTAGACCATCAACCTACTTCACGTTCTCTGTTAGCTTTGCCACGGGTGCATGAATGACGACAAAAGCATTTGAGTCAATGATGTGTGAGAGAGGCAAAATAATGCGTTACTCCAGCATTAAGAGAAAATGCGGTAGATTGGGATGTTACGATACACGGAAGAAGAAAAGGTGTGTTTGAGTATGTGTGTGGGGGGGGTGTAAAGCCAGCTAACATTAGGTGTGGACAGACAACAGATACGGACTACTGGCTTAGCTAGCTGGCGCTTTCTACAGCACGATCGGTTATTGATCAGCAGTAAGAAACATGACACCTCACACACACACACACACACACACATGTCGCTTTAAAGTACACACGGATGCGGAACAAAGAAATCCGACGAAGCAGGGCAGCAGACAAAAGTACTCAGTTCAAATGGAGGGTACATGTACCTTACTAGACTTCTCCGGCCGGGCTCTCACATCACATTCGTCGCTCTCCGTGGCGCGTCTGTACCACCACCGACGCCGCCGCCGCCTCTGCTGCAGCGCTCCGTGTGGCTCCCCGCACGACACGACGCCAGCCGTTTTCACGTCTCCCACTCCCAATCAAAAGCCAGCTTCCACACACACGTCTGAGAGCAACAACTGCATTCGCGAAGTGCTGTACGTCCGGATGCAACAGAGGACGGA
>OMLC01036477.1:0-23705 GCA_900302585.1 Regalecus glesne
GTTGGTAGAGTAGAAACCAGTGGATCAGTATAAAGCAGTGATGGAGCATCATGTGTGACCAGCAGTCAGAGACAGCACACAGGAGGTGGTCAGACACTACAGAGGTGGTGAGGCTGCTCTGGTGTGTGTGTGTGTGTCATGTTGTGTATGAAGAAGTGTGGTGTCCTGAGGAGAGAAGCTGCTCCTCAGTGTGCTGGTGTGTGTTCTGAGAGTCCTGGATGTCCTCCTGGAGGGCAGCAGGGAGAACAGGCTGTTGTGTGGTGTGCTGGATCCTTCAGGGCCCACAGGGACTTCCTGAGACACTGCTGGGTGTACAGCTCCTGCAGACTGGCCAGCTCACATCCAGTGATGTGCTGGGCTGTGTCACAACCCTACCCAGGGCCTTCACAATAATAATACTTGTTCTATGGACACCTCTACTGACACATCTTCATATGGTGACAATCTGATCAAACAGTCTTGTGGCTCCATGTCTCCTGGCAGAACCCAGCCATGCTACAAGGCAAGCATCACTGTAAATCTGGGAATTTCACAGGAGGTGGAGAGTTGGGTCTCTGGTCATAGCCAATCTCTTAGCATAAAACAAACAAAAACTTCAGTGTTGGTAGTATTTTAAATTTTCATCATCAACCCCTCATCCTAAGTCAGGCTGGTTGTATTGCTGGAGAAAGTATATTTTATTTTATATTTTCCTGAATTCGAAGCAAAACTTGATTCGTCCTTTGTTTTTATCTTGGAACTGATTTGTATTGAACTCAACTGGACGGACAGAGCTGAATGAATTTACTTTTAGGTTTGCCATAATATATTCACAAACTGAGCTGAGAAACTTTTGGTTATGATGTAATATACCTGATGTTCATTTTTTAAATTTGTATTTTGAATTCTGTATTCTAGGCATTTTCTATCAATATATGAAATAAGTATTTATTTCAGAACTTAAAAGTGTCTGCATAAGTTACTGACCAAAAAAAGTCTGACTTGACTTGAATGTATCACTACGGTATTTACCTCTGTCTTGATATTCAGCATATTTTACTATTGACCTGCTTCCAAATCTATAAAGCTATTTTCAATTCCAAGATGAAGCCATTGAACCCAGACTGGTGCTAATTCTCTGACTTGCATATTTGTGTTTAAGTGTTTGATGATGGAGATGAGAAGACTTTGCGTAGGACATCCCTGTGCCTGAAGGGAGAGAGACATTTTGCAGAAAGTGAGGTGAGACTTTGTGCAGGAAATGATGCAGCATTCTTTCAACCTACCTAAGAGGTAAACCAGCAATCTAATGATCCTACATTAAAATCTCTCTCTCTCTCTTTCTCTCTCTCTTTCAGACTTTGGACCAGTTACCATTAACAAACCCTGAACATTTTGGAACTCCAGTCATTGGCAAGAAGTCCAACCGTGGTGGTCGACGCTCCTCTCAGGCCATGTGAGTTTGTTGGCCAATAAAGTGGGTAAAATCAAGTGGTCTGGGAGAAAAAAACAACTACAAACCATTATAAAAATCATGCTTTTTCGTGTCTTTGTCAACCGGGTTATCCAAAGTAGGGTCACAGATCTGCTTGTGCCCATCCCAGTACTCATTGGGTGGAAGGTGGAGAAATGGATAAGTAGCCAGTCCATCCCAGGACATTTATAGGGGATTAAGGCATGATGCCACATGGCAGATTTGAACCCACAGCCTCTGGCTCATTAGTACACAAAGCGCTCATCCTACCAATGAGATACTGCGCCCTGTGTGTGTGTGTGTGTGTGTGTGGCGGGGGTGTGTGTGTGTGTGAGAGATCCAGTAATTCAAGAGATTTCCTTCAATCTTGGTCAGCACAACCATGTTTCAGCTGCCAATTGAGTCAAAGGACATACATATATATATATATGTGTGTGTGTGTTGGTGTGTGTGTGTCAGTGTGTGTGTGTATATATATATACAGACCTACTGATAAACCAGAACCTTAACAGCCAAACCTCCATGCATCATAATAAGGAAACAGTAATTCAAGTAATTCTTTAAATGGTATTCAGTACAATCCTGTTTCATGCATCACGCAATCGTCATCTGTCAAGTGACCGAAATAACGAAGAACATTTGGGTCTATACAGCTACTACTTCCGTGATTTATGTCATGCTACGTAATATACGTGCTAATATAGTACACGACATGACATTAAACATAGAAGCCCATCTTTTGTGCTGAAGTCACTACACAGCTTCACTGTGTAGTGAGAGGTTTGGTGCCATAAGCAGAGTAATGGCTGGTGGTAACATGTATTCCATGGGACCTTTGGGGATGATTGATGGTTTACCAACGTCTGGTGATGAGGGAGTGTTTGATGTAATCTGTAATAATTTGTAACCAAGTCTCTTAGATGAAGACTTGCACTTATCTGTCCTGATGCATCCTCAATGATCCACTTAAAGAAGTCCCACAATGTTGAATCAGTTCGTCTGGATACAGCATTTGGTAGAAGAATACCTTTCATCTCTGAATCTAAGTGAGTTTGTCAATCTCAGCTGACTGCAGGTATCTCCCTCCTTACAAAACAACACTGTTGCATAACAGCTGAAATTGATGCGGTTGTGTCAGAAGTGAAACCAGCAATCGGCTTACCATGTAAATTTCCATCAATAAGTTAGAATGGCCTCATTTACATTTCAGAGGATTTTAAATTATTATTGTCTAAAGACCATATCAGGAGCGTTTCTGCAGGTCTTTCCTTCCCACTGCTGTCAGACTCTATAATCAGCACAGCTCCCCCAGTAGAACAAATTCAATATATGAACAACATCAGCATACCGTTTAATTAAAAATGAGTGTATTTTTCCTGTTCATACTGTTTATAGTGTTCATAGAGAGCTACGAGTACATCTGTCATCATCTTACAATTCTCTCTCTAATAGTCACAGTAATTTGCAGATAAAAACTCATCGCTGGTATTGATTGTGATGCAACTGTGCAGTTTATAAGGGTGGGGATACCTGTAGTCAGCTGAGACTAAGTCACACAGACGAGTGATGAAACCTTTCTACCATTTAACATTTTGACCGGATGAGCCAATTCAGCTTTTTGGAACTGGCGCTCACAGCTGTCCGTACTTATGAATGTGATGTCATTGGTATGTGTCATATTGCGAATCATGTAAAGAGCCTTTTGAAATCTGGTATGAGGACCACACTGAGACACTTGTAGGTAATTGATTTGAATTGCATTTCAAACCACCTATGAATGTGATCAAAGTCTTAGGTGCCACATTTTGTTTCCCTGTGGTTTGTTGCTGTTCAGACTTGATCAAACTCAATGTTATTCAAATTCTGATCTACAAAATCTTATTCCAGCTGCCGTTCTGAACATAAACAAACACACTACTGCTGGACTTGTCAAGGGGCTTCTCTTATTAATGGTTGTTCTATTGGATGGGATTTTAAAGCCCTGCATGCACACATTCGTACATACAGGGAACAACACACACACACTTTGGTTTTGTGTCGGGGGGATTATGTGTTCCACATTGATAAGGATGCTACTGTTTGGATCAGGTGTTGTGATCACACTATCTTCTCCATGTTGGTCCCTTTGGTGAGAGTTTCTAAAATGCTCTGCTCCCTCTCTAATGGAGCACTGTTTGATCATCTCATCTACAACAGGACAGGATTTACAGCATCACTACTCTGATTCTTCCCCATCTGCTTGTCTTTCAGTGCTGATGAGGACGAGTCTTCGTCAAGTGAGGATGAGGAGGAGGACAGGAGGAGGCTGAAGGATGAGCTGCTTGGGAAAGTTTGCTGCATCCAGATGGGAATTGACCGCAGCAGTTGGTACCTGGCCCTGGTATGCACCCCATCCCTCTGAACACTGTTATTTTCAGGGTAGCAGTGATTGATGACTGTTGTGTTTTGTCCTCGCAGGTTGTGTCTCCCAGTTGTACTGATGAGGTGGCTGTGAAAAAGGACCAGTGTCTGGTCAGATCCTTCTCAGACTCCAAGTTGTAAGTATACAGATGTAATGTTTGTGCTTAACAAAATCATGTTACATTTGTCAATCACTGATAGGGGTTAATAATTTCACATTATATTTTTACAATTTGCTAAGGATTAGTATGATATGATGAAAGCATATGACAAGACAAGGTTAAGGGTTAACATCGGGTTAAATAGGTCACACAACTAATAACGTCACATCACGTGACACAGAGTAGGAAAAGTAAGTAAGATTACATGTAGACAATGTTAAATTAATGTAAACTCTACTACATGAGGGCTCTTGGCTGATAATGTTACTTGACATACGTTGTAGATTTGGTTTCTTCTGGTTAATTGCCAATCCAGTAAAACCATCACATCTAGCAGTCAGATGGGTATATTCTGACCAACTCTAGATATTGTCATGTGGAGTCCACCTGCACATTTATGCCAGATTTCATGAAAACTGATTATAATTCTGGTCTGTTTGTAGCTGTCATTTGATTTGCTGACAGCCATGTTTTCCTTGATCAACCTGCATTTTCACCTTTTATTAGGATGGTTAAAGAAATAAAATAATTTCTGGTTCTGATGCTTGACTCTGAGAGAGAGAGAGAGAGAGAGAGAGAGAGAGAGAGAGAGAGAGAGATTTGGATTGTGCTGTGTCAGCAATAGCTCGAGAAGAGGGCACTGGAGTGAAGTTTTGAGATGTATGCTTCCAACAAAAAGGAAAATACAAATGAAATACAAACAGGATAGTTTTTCTTTCCATGTGTACACATGTGTATTATTTGGGATTTAATAAGTATAGAACAAGCTTAAAATAAGTTTCACTTGGAGGCAAGTAGGCTCAATATACCTGAAACCCATCAAGGGACACTTCAACACACTTTCTGAAGGAGCTGAGGATCGAACCATGACCATGAGGCTACTAGACAACCTTGCTCTACCCTTTGAGCTATGCCGCCCCTACAAAATGGGTTAAAGTTTAGGCATAATATGACATGCTGTATCCAACTGCTCTCTTTCTCTTTGTTATCTGTCTTTGTGCAAGTCATCGGATGTGATCCCAAGAGCCTTTGAGCACTAATACAACCAGATGTTTTGGTTGAAGTTGAGTATGGGAGGTGGGGGATTGTGAGGGGTCGTACAGATAAACCATGGATAGCAATACATCTCACTTCTAGGTTGTTGATGTTGAATGTTGTCCAGTAGCAGTTTATGTCATCACAAATGTGTATGAATGAGACACAGCACCCTACCTAAAGAAATGAGTTCAGCGCTCCCACCATTGTTTTAGCTAACAAGTGGGCGTTCATCTCATTAGCGAGTTTCTCAGGAGCTTATTCCAGTGCTAATTTTTTGATGGTCGGCTTTTCTTTTTTTTTTAATTGGACAGGCCAAACATTTCTCAACAGTTTTATTTTCAGCTAAGGAATAACATTCCTTGCCCAAGCTGAATTTTTTGGGGAAAACAGCGAGTGGTTTTGATTTAGAGGGACTTTATTACCAGAAAAGAATGTTTTCAGAATGCCTGCTTATTACACTCTGCCGACCCCTCCACCCCCCTCAGGGTGTGCACGCATGCAGTTTGTGTTTTGTCGTCTTGATGAAAGATACGTGCTCGTGTTTTCAATAAAAAGTGGAGTGAGTGGGAGGAGTAAGGGGGAGGAAACCCAAGAGGATTAAAAATGGAACAAAAAAGGGAAATGTTGGAGGGAAAACGAAGACAAGACTCAGGGGTAATGAGAAGATAGACAAAGGAAAGATGAAACAGTGCTTTGCTCAGAACAACATATGCCTCCCAGAGCAGATTATTCTAACTATATCCCCAAACCCCTTTTCAGGTTCGTCTCTTGCAGGGGATTGGCCTGTGATTGGCGAGAGAGCCGAGGGGCAATACAGGCTTGGCCAATGACAGGGTAGCGGGATGCATCCCAGACAGAGCACAAATCTGTGTCCTGACTGAGGCTCGTGTAAAGCATGCTGTGAGGGGCTCTGCTCAGGGCATTAGTTGGGGGGACTGGCATAGGTCAGCTGCAGGTCGTATGTATGGACCCCTACTCTGAGGATTGACGTTTTGAGAAATCAAAGCGCAGATGATGATAAGAGTAAGGCAATACTCTTGGCATCACATCCCACCAGATAGCCTTGACATGTGTGTGTATACTGGTTTACCAGTAGAAGCTGCTCGCAAGTCAGTGTGGATTTTTGCAGGCTGGGGATGGAGATGTGTTCCAGCTGCCATTAGCTGCATAGTTTCAGGATAACAGGGAGTTATTATCCTCACAAGTGTTACAGGCGTTAAAAACAGGCCTCCTAACATGTCACTGCAAATGGATTTGCATTATGAGACATGGCAGCTCTGAAGTTCTTCTTTGACTTGTAATGTAAAATTGTAATGGTAAATGGACATATTTTTATATAGTAGTTCTCTATTCTATTCACCACTCGAAGCACTTCTGGGAAAAACATTAGAAGAAGTGCAACTGCTTGCTCTGACTGGAAAATCCTTCGATTGACACAACAGGATGTTCCGAGTAAATCTGACTGGTTTTGTGGGTGAAGTTCTCTATTCCTAGGAACAAGGAGGGAAACAGGTGTTTGTTTTACTTTCCTCTATAAAAGGAAGACAAAGATCAGGGTATCTCAACCATCTGCAAAGTAGAATTCACTCGAGTGTATTCTATGCAATAACGCTCTTTTACAGCCCATGGATTTTGTTATTTTTCGCAGAAATCCACCACAGACTTCTGTCAGTCAGTCAGGAGTTATATGTGGTCATAATTGGCTTGACCCGGACTGGCCTAACCACCTTACAATAATTCTCTGTACCACTCTCTGCTGTGTTTCCTTTAGGGGACACATTGGCCAATGATAATGACACCCCAGCAAAACCTGTCATCTGACAGGATATCTCTTTTCACATGATGGATGCTTTTAGGGCCTTTTCTTCACAGCAGGGTTTGGCTTGGTCACAAAAAATAACATAAATCCATGACTCCATTTTCTGTCTGTCCTCCCAAATATGGAACTGGAGTGCTGGAGAAATACTGCCTGTTTACTTTAGTCCTATACATTAATGAAGGTTTCTTTTTGACTCTGGAGACAGCCAACCTCAACATCAAGACTTCAGAAAAAAACAACCAAAAAAACAAAAACAGATGGCTAAAATGAATTATGTGTATTTGTCTTTGTTCTTTTGTGAGGTAGTCCATTACTAACTATCACAGTTTCAGACCTGGCCAATGCAGAGGCATGGTGCGTTTGTTTCTCTTGACTATGATTACATTGGCACCAAACCAGTACATCCTGAAATATTATTCTCACTTGTGTTTCCCCACTTTAGTTGGGGGGATCTTCAAATATGGCCAGATAATTTGTGTTGAAGACTTTCACCACACAGATTTTTCCTATGACTCAGGCCTGAAGTGTGTCAAAGTGAATGTTTTAAGTATGAGACATTTGTTTGTGTGTTCACATCTGCTCCGTATGAAGATATCTGTGCTCCCTGAACACGTCTACTGTACACTGACGGCATAGCATTGAAAATGGTCCCCAAAATATACATTTATGTCTAGAGAATTTGAATAAGACATAAAGTTTTGATATAGTAAAATAGCATAACCCACTTCGTAGTGATGGACATGGACCATGGTTTAACCTCAGGAGCTTGACCAGGAAGTTACATATCCCTACTCAGCGGTCAGCATCTCTCTCCGCTATCATGACTGGAACCAGATTTGGCTGGTAGACAGATGGGACTACACACCGCGCAGTTTTATTAGCTCTGCTGCTGGGTGGTAAGGTCTGAATGTGGGATCTGATGATAGAGTATAGCTCTGCTCAGTCTGGGCAAGCTAATGCCCATCACTAAACCCTGTACGGTGTAGAAACTTTGGAGTGAGTGCTGCTGATTCAGTATCTCATTGCCTTGATGGTGGGCCAGCCAACAGGCCTGACCACACTAATCCCTGTTGCACAGCTGGTTTGTAGAGTATGGACTCCATGTATATAATGCAATTCAGTGGCACTGGGCTCCACACCCGAGCAGTGGTTTGGGGCTTCCATGTGTGTGTAATGAAATATTTAAACCCACATGGTACAACATGTCTCAGCCTATTTATATTGATGTTGTTGTGGTGTGGCTGAGACTAGAAAAAAATAAAGTATTTTTGTGTGATCTGGTTGATCACACGTCTTCCAAGACACAGTCAGTAAACTGTGACACTAGATTACAGGAAGCCATCTTGAATCTTAATTCGTTTATTTTTCCTCCCCAGACTCCTCGTCGTCTCAGACACACTAGCGACATTGTTCTAATGTCAAAGCAATTTTGCGATCGGAAACACTGTTCTTGATAATGACAGAGACCGTCTGAGATTGGAAGTTCAATCAAAACATGGTTTTGTCAATTTTCTGGAGAGGACTTATGATTCTTAACTAGTGATGAATGGTTGGTGTAATATTGTACCTTTGAAAAGACACCAGAGATCCAGTGTAGTCTTGCCTTTCACAGAGATATCAAATATAAAACAGTCTCTGGTCTTGCTTGTCTTTTTTTTTTTTTTTTTGATTTACTAGTCCCTGTAGTCAACTTTATTTTCAGGTGCAGTAAAATCAAGACTCTGAAAACATTTGAATGTAGATGCCATAATCCGAAGATGGAAACAGTTTTACTCATGATGTGTGTTCTCTCATTGAAGTCATTTATATCTGTCCTGAGGGACGACTTTCGGGAAGCTATGTTTTGTTCCACTTGTTGGCAGCTAGTATCAGCTGTTAAGACCGTGTACAAGCCTAGCTATTCACAAGAGAGGTGGTAATAAACTAGAATATGCCCAATTTCAGAAAATGTTTTGAGTGATTAAGTTTTCAGAGCAAACATTAAGAGCCATTTGTGTATAACTGATGAATGACTGATGTTCTTGGTACGTTGTTGTTGTATAAGTCTGATTTCAGTTCAGGAAAATTGAACTTTAAATGGCCTTTTTCACATTCATGTTTTTTCCAAGCCCCCAAAAGAAACCAATGCATAAATACATTGGATCTTTCATGTGAGCACATATATTTTATATAAAGTTCATAACCATGAGCCATAGATCAAAAGTTAGATGACGATGAAGATAATCATAATTCACGATTCAAGATGTTTATTGTCACTCCGGTTGTACAACTACAATCCTGTGAAATCCTCGGGTTGGGAGACTCCATTACAGAAATGTATGAGATAAAGATAATATAAAGTAAAATAAAGATAAAATAAAGCTATATAATAACAAGTGTCTATGTGTATGTACACACGCATATATATATAAAGCAATAAATATGAAACAAAAAATTTAACCCAAAAGATAAAACGGGGTTAGGCTTAAAATAAGTGAAAGAGTAGAAATAAATCAATCAAGTATAAAAAGTAATAATGGTGCATTTATGATCGGTAGTCAATTATACTACACAGGTGGTGATCAGATATTGCAAAGATGGTAAACTTGCGTTTGTGTGTGTGCGTGTTATTTATTAAGACGTTTTATGCCCTGAGGAAAGAAGCTGCTCCTCAGTCTGCTGGTGTGTGTGTTGAGAGCCCTTCATCTCCTCCTCAAAGGTAGCAGGGAGAACAGGCTATTGTGTGAGTATGCTAAATCCTTAATGAGCCACAAGGACTTCCTGAGACACCGCTGGGTGTACAGCTCCTGCTGACTGGACAGCTCACATCCCATGATGTGCTGGGCAGTGTGCACAACCCTACCCAGGGTCTTGTGGTTCTTGCTGCTACAGCTGCCATAATGGGTGGTGAAGCAGCCTGTCAGCAGGCTCTCTATGGTACTCCAGGAGAAGTCCGGGAGGATTTGGGGCCTCAGGCCAAACTTCTCTAGGTGCCTGAGGCCATACAGATACTGTTGGGCCTTTTTAACTACAGTAGTGGTGTGGTTAGTCTATATCAAGTCTTGGTTGATATTCATTTCCAGATATTTGAAATTGTCCACTCTCTCCACCACTGAGCCATTGATGGTGACTGGGAGGTGAGTGTGCCCCCCTCTCTTGTCATCCACAATGATCTCCTTGTTCTTGGAGATGTTTAGTGAGAGGTGGCTGTCCTGGTATCACTTTTACAGGGTAGGAACCTCCTCTCTGTAGGCTGTTTTGTTGCCAAGGGAGATCAAGCATAGAACTGCTGTGTCATCCATAATAATATGTTATAAATAATATTATGATATATTATGATATAAGTTATATATAATACAATAATGACAATCTATCTTATAGGTAAAGTACATATTAATGAACATTTAGAATGTAAATACTCCAGATTTAGCCCCTGGGCTAACTTTCAATGTTGTCCTATACAATTTGGGGTTCAGAGTCTTGCTCAAGGACACTTTGACATGCCCTCTGAAGGAATTGGGGATCAACCCACCAATCTTCCGACTAGTGGAAAGCCACCCTACCTCCTGAGCTATGCTGCCCCAATACAATCATTGATTGACATGGACAAGAGTAGGGTTCTTTCTTTCTTTCTTTCTTTCTTTCTTTCTTTCTTTCTTTCTTTCTTTCTTTCTTTCTTTCTTTCTTTCTTTCTTTCTTGCCTGCTTCCTTCATCCCTTGCTTTCTTGCCTTGTTCTTTTCTCTTGCTAGTTCACTCTGAAGTTCACATGTTCCTGCTTTACTTGAAATGACCTCATTCCAGCATGCCAGCACTGGAACGTGAGCAGGAGCTTGGGGGTCTCGCTCCTTCCCTACACAGGCCAATAAAACTAGTTTATGGCCTCCAGGTTGTTTTCCGTAGTTCATACATGTGAATAACAGTAATCAAAATAGCTTGATACCCAGGGGGAGCTTTATGTTATTGAAAATGTCCTATATCAAGCCACTGGCACATCTACGTAGGCTATTTAAAAATGATGGCTATTTAAAACACCAGAAACTTTACATTAGTAGGTACTCTTTAGAGGAAGAATCTCTTAGGAATATTTTAACTGTTTTCCAATCTTGACCTATCATTGTGCTTTCCAACCATATTTAAGCCTCAAGCATTAGTGTTGGGATGAGTTGTGCATTGATTTTCTTAATGAAAGATTTAATGACTTCCATTTTGCTTATCCTAGACCAAGCTAGTCCCTTTGTAGTCTAAGCTTTGTGTGAATGTTTCTCCAAGTCATCATTAGCTTGCCCTCATCCTCACCACAGAGGTATTTATAAGATAGCCTCATGCTCTTTGTTGATTATAACTGATGTGTTTGATGTGGCATAGCTCAATGGGTAGAGCAATTCTCTAGCAATCAGAAGGTTACAGGTTCGATCCCTAGTCGTGCAGAAAGCGTGTCGAGCACCATATGGTGGCTGCTCACTGTTCCTATACAATAGGGCAGAGAACTGTAAATTTTTCCTTGTGGGACTGATAAGGGAACAATTATCATTATTTTGTAGACAAACTTCCTATTCAAATATATGTGAAGTATGAATGATTGAATGTATTTTGTCATATATTAATATTTGGCAAGTTCAGTTTACATATGGTTACAGATAAAATTGTGCCACACTTAGAATGCATATTTCCCTTAATGACCTGCTTTTATAATCTCTATGCAGGTTCTATTTTACTGTCGTTTATACAGCTTGTCCTGGGAAGATTAATGCTCAGTTAGAAATGAGACCTCCTGCCAATACTCTCTTTGCTTGCCAGCCTTTGTTGCAGTCACATTACATAGCTGTTTTCCTCAACAGTCAATGGTCAATTCTATTTCTGTGCCTCGAAACACATGACAGCAGATGTGACTCCAGTGGTTCAACTCCAAATCCCACAAACCTTTTTTTCAGAAAGAGAAACACACACAGTGCAAAGCTAAGATATCAGTATTGTATAAAAAGCGCTGACTGGAATTAAATTGCTTCTTTGATATACTATCCTACCTCACATATCATCGCTATTACAGCTGCCTGGCTTTCTTTTAAGAGGCACACATGCATGCTCTTATGTCTCATGCGATTAAGATAAACGAGCTATTTGTCACAGACTGTCTTCTAACCAATAACACATGGGATGACAGAACCAGACCTAATCAACTCCATGTTCAATGCCTCATCGGATTCAAATCCCCCTTTTATTTGACCATGTAACTGTTTTTCAATTTGGACTGTTATTGTGTTTTGGTGTATCTCTTGCTTTGAGCAAACAATGCACCTTCTTGGAAAACATTGTGTGCCATAAAAGCACCCTTTAAATTTAAGGTTTTTTTTTCCTGCTAAAGAAATTATTCTCTTTTTTTGCTGCTGTCAGCACTAGAGTAAAAAGTCGTCAAGTCAAGTTAATTTTATTTGTATAGCCCATTGTTCTACCCTCAGTCTTAATTCATGCTAGATGTTATAAATTAAGTTTGATATACATTGCTTGTGTTTCAATTTGCAGAAGAAAATGATAATTGTATTTTATTTTGATATGTTGTAAGCATGAATATCCTTTGTTACCATAGAGATGCACTTGACCATCATTACCATTATCGTGTAATGAACACTTTATCCCAGTATGTAGCAAAATGCACCATATGAATCACTTGTAAACTCATGCATTTATAGAAAAAGTGTAGGGTCATGTAGGGGCATTTTAGGGGAAGGGGCTAAAAGTAAAAAAAGGGACACATGGAAAAATATTTTTTAATCATATGTAAACTTTATTAATATATTAAATTACAGCAACTATTACAGCGTGTACTTTATCCAAACAAAATTATTATACAAATTGTTTTTGAAGGGGCGGCATGGCTCAGTAGATAGAGTGGTCGTATGGCAATCGGAGGGTTGGAGGTTTGAGCCCCGCACCTGCAGAAAAGCATGTCAAAGTGTCCTTGAGCAAGACACTGTTTTCCTAATTCCTCTGCCCTGTGATGGACTGGCGACTCTTCACGGGTGCATCCCTGCCTTTCGCCCAATGAGAACTTAGATAGGCTCCAGTTCCCCTGTGACGTGAGTTTGAATAAGCGGTTGATATTGGAATGGATTGTTTTTGAAATATTGATATATGGTTTTATTCTATGTTGAAATGTTAAATGATCACTCAAAGGGGCACTTTGGGCATTCAGGGCAACATGGCAGGAGTTTAAGCCCCCATAGCTCCCCTTCTGCATGTGCCTGGTGGATTGTGGATAGCAAATCTCTATTCCAGAACAGTCTCCACTAGACATTTCATGTTAATGTGTGACCATGTTAGCTTAAGCAAGGATATATTAAAAGATGGTTTCTTTTTTTGTTTATTACAATTCCACTCATAATTTTCACACGTCAACCTGAATATTTTCAATAACGAAGCAAGGTGCTAGCTCCCTGGCTTGTGAAACTCGAATTTGGCTGTCTGTTGAACTACATTAACATGATTTTAGTATCAAACACATAATGGGAACAGAACATCCCTTATCACAAATAAAACATTTGCGTTTGCGGACTCTGCATAAACAAAAAAAGGTCAGTTTTGCATAACACGATTAATCTCCATGTTGTGGGGGTGGACACAGACTTAGATGGAACTTATCATTGAAATTTCCAACAACCATTTCATGATGTGACTTTCATCCAATGGTGAGAGCTTCGTGTGAAGCTGATGCATGTACCAGCGGCCTCACCAATGTCCTTGAGTGCCTTGCTTCTCTGAAACTCGGAAAAAAAGTCATTCTTATCTTGTCTGAGGGGAGTTGCAACCCTCCTAACAGATTTGTAGGTGAGTCCATCTAAAAATATGTGCAGTTGTGAGAGATTAAAGCTTTTGGTCTTAAAAAAACCCCCATCATTATTACTTGGAACTAACTCAGTTTCTTGAACTGATGAGCCAGAGGCTGTGGGTTCAAGCCCACTGAGGTGCATGAGGAAGGGCATCTGGCTTTAATTGCCCAAGCTCCATCTAAGTCTCTGTCCACCCCCACAATGTGGGGACTAATTGTGACACATAAAATTGAACTTTCCCTCACTACTACTACTACTACTACTACTACTACTACTACTACTGAACCTACTATTAACCTTGGCTGCTCTGCTAAGGGTCACCACAGCAGATCATCATGTGCTTCTATCTCTCCCTGTCCACTGGATCTTCCTCTGTCATGCCACCTACCCGCATGTCTTCCCTCACCATATCTACAGCCCCATCTCATCAGTCTTCTTCTTTTCCCCCTCACCTGTCAGCTCCAGGGTGCAGTGGTTAACCCTGTTGGCTTCCAGCAAGAAGGTCCTGGTTTGAATCTCATCCCTGGTCCTTTCTGTGTGGAGTTTGCATGTTCTCCCCATGTTGACTTGGGTGATCTCTGGGTGCTGGGTTTCTTCCCATTGTCAAAAAGACATGCAAGTTAGGGTTAATACTTTTGCTTTTGCCCATGGCCGACCCAATAGCAGAAAACCCCCCACAAAAAACCCCAAATAACACAAACTGGAGTTGGTGCCCATGCCCTGCAGTCACTCACTGCTCCTATACTATGGGATGGGTTGAATGCAGAGAAAAATGCATTGTATGTATATACAATGCACATGAAAAAAGCATCTTCTAAGCTTCTTGTTCTTCAGCATCCTTCTCCCAATATACCCATCATCTCGCCACAAATGTCCAAATCATCTCAATCTTATTCTTATGCTTGCTCCATATTCAAGTTAAGGGAATTACAAAAAAGTTGAATCGGTTCAACTGGATAAGAAGTTTACTCATCTCAATCTTGTTTCTCCTGCGTTATTCATGTATTTATAAACCATCCAATCTCAGCTGTCCGTCTGATATCCTCATTCCAAATGTTGTCCTTCTTCATTGGTTCCAATGAAAAATCCTAACATCCTCAGCTTTGCCAAGTCCAGCTCCACCTCTTGTCTTTTCATCCATCCATGCCACCTTCTCCAAACCAAAAAACACTTACTCTCACTACCATCTTATAAAATGTCAATTGAACTCTGGCTTGTCCTCTTCTGTCACAAATCACTCCTGACACTTTTCTCTGTGCATTTTCCCCCTGCCTGCTTCCTCTTCTTCACCTCTCTTTCACTCTCCCTGTTACTTTGAACAGTTAACCCCAACTAGTCCTCTTCTCCTTGCACCCTCACCATTCTAGTGTCCTCCCTCTCGTCTACACATACATTTTCCGTCTTGCCCCGACTGACTTTCATTCCTCTTCTCTCCGGTGCATACCTTCACCTTTCCAGACTCAACTCCACCTACTCCCTACCCTCATTACAGATCACAATGTCATTCGTGAATATCACAGTCCGCAGAGACTGCCATCGGATTTGGTCCGCCAGCCTGTCCATCATTATCGCAAACAACACACGGCTCAGAGCTGATCCTCGATATGATCTCACCTCCACCTTCAACTTGTCTGTCATTCCAACCACACAGATCACCCTCATATATACCCTCATACATATCCTGCACCACTCTTACATACTACTCGGCCAACCCTGACTTCCTCATACAGTACCACACATCCTCTCTTGGTACCCTGTCATATGGTTTCTCTGAATCCACAAAGACACACTGTAACTGCTCCTGACTTCTATATTTCAACATTCTTAAAGCAAACAATGCATCGGTGGTGCTCTTTCATCGCATGAAGCCATACTGCTGCTCACTAATCATCACCTCTTCCCTTAGCCTAGCATTTATGATAATTTCCCATATTGTCATGCTGTGACTGATCACCTTTATGCCTCTGTAGTTGCTGCAGCTTTGCACATATCCCTTATTATTGAAAATTGCTACCAGAATGCTTCATCACTCCATAGGTATCCTCTTATTTTGGAAGATTCTGTTAAATAATCTAGTTAAAACTCCGATGCCATCTTTCCTAAACACCTCCATATGTCCACAGGTATGTCGAGGCCAACCGCCTTTCCATTCATCATCCTCTTCATAGTTGTCCTCACTTCCTCCTTGCTAATCCCCTGCACTTCCTGATTTACCATCACCACATCATCCAGCCTCCTCTCTCTCTCATATGCTTCATTCATCATTCCCTCAAAGTACTCCTTCCACCTTTTCAACAGACTCTCCTCATTGGTTAGCAAATTTCCATCTCTAGTCTTCATTACCCTAACCTGCTGTGCACGTTCCCAAATCGCTCCCCCTGCCTACAAATCCTTTTCTCCTTCCTTAGTCACCAACTTCTCATACAACTCACCATATGCCTTTTCCTTTGCCTTCACTACCCGTTTCATCACATTACACTAGATTTACTTGTACTTCTGTCTACTTTCTTCATCTCTCTGGTTTTTCAACTTCACCCTTCCCAACCTCTCCCTCTGTATGCTCTGCTGTACTTCCTCATTCCACCATCAAGTCTCCGTGTCTTTCTTCCTTTATCCAGATGAGACCCCAAGTACCTTCCTTGTGGTCTCCTTCACTATTTCTGCACTACCACCCGGTGTCTGTCTTAAGTCTTCCCTAAACCCCACACAGCAGTCTTCCTTCTTCAATTTCCACCATTTGATCCTTGGCTCTACCCTCACTCTCTTCCTCTTCTTGATCATAAAAGTCCTCCCACAACCATCATCCAATGATGCCCAGCCTAGTTCTCCCATCACCACCTTGCAGTCTGTAATCCCTTTCAGATCACAGTTCATGCATAAGATATAGTCCACCTATGTGCACCTTCCTCCTCTCTTGTGTAGGGGTGGCATAGCTCAGTGGGTAGAGTGGTTGTCTGGTAATCAGAAGGTTGGAGGTTTGATCCACGGTCCTGCAAGAAAGCAGGAGCCCCTAACTGCTCCCCATATGGTGGCAGCTCACTGGTCCTATACAGTCGGATGGGTTAAAATGCAGGGACTTCCAAATTTGACCTTGTGGGACTGATAAGGGAATATATATATATTTCTTATTTCACCCTATTTTCCTCCCTCGTCTTGAAATATGTATTGACCACAGCCATTTGAATCCTTTTCAGTAAATCCATCCTTCCATATTCCTCTCCATGACACCATACCTACCTACCGATCACTTCCTCATCACCTCTGATGGCTTCATCATCATACTCATTGAAGTCCGCTTCAATCACCACTCTCTCCTCCTTGGGTACACTCTCCACCACTTCATCTTGTTCACTTCAGAATGATTCTTTCTCTTCCATTTCACACCCAACTTGTAGGGCATATGCATTCATCCTCAATTATCACACCTTCAATTTCAGGCTTTTTACTCATGACTTTTTCTGAAACTCTCCACCTCCAACACACTCTTGACATATTCTTCCTCCAGAATTACAACAGCCCCACATCAGAAGAATTTGAACTCACCTCCTGTATTCCTGGCCTCCCTTCCTTTTTTACCCGGTTTCTTGCACAGACAGTATATATACTTTCCTTTCCTTCATCATATCAGCCATCTGTCTCCCTCTACACGACAGTGCCAACATTCAAAGTTCCAACCACCACACTCCTACTCCTCCACTACTCCTCTCCTGCTGTGTCTGGATATGCCTTCCCCCTCTCCTGTTGCTTAGCCCGACAGTAGCATAGTTTCCACTGGCATTCTGTTGGCCAACAGTACTGGTGGTGGTTGTTGGTAACCTGAACCTCAACTGATCCAGTCTGGAAATCTGATTTATGTTCTGTATACTTGATTTTGCAAAGTTATTGTGCCAGATGCACTTCCTGGTGCAACTTTTTCCATTTATTCATGCACTGATCAGCCCTGAGAATGCACTGGCTTGTGCATCCTCAGTGGCTGTAAAAAAAAAATCAACATTATTGATATATTTTGCCAGTTTTCTTACCCTTGAGGGTTACAATGTTGTTTTTTGAATCAACATTATATCCCACATTGGCAAGCTTTCTTCACCCGGCCATTATTTTCTCTTACCATTAAAGGTGGGATTACACAGAAATGCCATCAACATAGATTTGAGTAAGACGTTGTTCTATCCCTTTTAACCTGCTAAATCAATCAATCTATTCATCACATTTTTGTAGTTTTTTTCATGTCAGCCATCTAAAAATATGATTCTGACCAGTCCACTTTAGCTCAGTTGATCTGGTGCGAAAGCATGTATTCTACAGTGTCAATGTTAGGCTTGCATTCAGACATAATGTAAATAAGGTGTAAAATTAGCTATTCACTTGAAAATGTATGGTCAATAGTAGACGTATTTCCATTGAAAAACTTAAGAAAATGATCCTGTGTCCCACTTTACAAAAAATATTGCAAAAGGTGTACTTCAAGTCCATAACACTATGTGTCCATGTTTCAACTTGAGGAATGTATTTTATTTATCTGCTGGAATGGATTCTATATGCAAAGAGCAGTATGTCAGAGTGGGTAATACACTTCCAGATGTGAAGGAAATATTTATGTAATTTTTAAGCAGTGTCATGCAGTAAAGTTTAGAGGACAGGAAGAGATGGACATGGATCATCCGCTATGGTGGCCCCTAATGGGACAACCAAAATAAGAAGTAGTAAAACTAATAGTAATAGATGAAATAGTAGTAGTAGTTGTAATAGTAGTAGTAGTAGTTTTTGTAGTAGTATCATGCAGCCCCAGTCAGATTTAAATTCACATTCAAGATCTTTATTGTCGTGGTGCAAGCACAATGAAATTCTAATTGGATCAGTCTCAAATAGTGCATACAGACAATAGAAAGACAGAGAAGAAATAAGAAATATATAATATCTGCAACAAAAAGTATAAAGTCTAAATAATACAAAATATAAACAGTGTAAAGTACAGTTAGCGATAAGTTAGCGGAGTGATGGAGGGGTTTAAAGTGACATATGAGTAAATATTGCAAATGTATGTAACCAATGGTGGTCCATAGAACTGTGGACCTTGGCAAAATCTGGTATTGTATCAAATAAAGATTTGAGGGGTGATTGTGATCTTATAATCTATTTATAATTATCCCCTCCTTTATAGGGACAGTGCATATCAATGAGCATTTAGAATGTAAATATGCCAGATTTAGCTTGCATGTTAATTTTCATCTGTTGTCTCAAGCAATTAGAGGCTCAGTGTCTTGCTCAAGGATACTTCAACATGCTTTCAGCAGGGCCCAGAGATTGAACCACCAGTCTACTGATTACTAGAAGATCACCCTACCCCCTGAGCTATGCCATCCCATTATAGGTATATCAGTGCAAGCCAGCCACTGGCTTGCTCCGAGGGAGAGTATGGGAATGAAGAGCATTGAGGAGTTTGCCTGCACACTGGCATGTATTTAGGTAATTGCAGTCAGGGGACGTGTCCTTTCCCTCTGGTGGCAGGGGCCAACTTTGAATATTGTGTTTACAAACTGCAACCAACCAAGAGATTGATAGATTTTTTTAAATTTGCCACACAATTTAGGCCAGTGGAATTTGTTCTTTGCATCTAACCCAACCTATTGTTCAAGAGCAGCGAGGGCGTCAGCAGCGCCCTGATTAGAGGTTCAGCTTCTTGCTCAAGGACACCTCGATATGCTTTGTGGAGGGGCTAGGGATTGAGCCACCCATCTCCTTTCACTAGATGACCACCTTCCTTCCTGAACTATGAGGTGTCCATTTTCCATGTCATGATTGGTCCCCACGTTGTGTGGGTGGACACAGATCTAGATGGAGTTTGGGGGATTAAGGCCAGATACCCTTTCTAATTCCCCACAAGTGGGTTTGAACCTGGAGCCTCTGGCTCTTCAGTTGCCAAAGTGCGCACTCTACCACTGAGCTACCACATGCCCTGAGCTATGCTGCTCCATAATCCATAATCCCCATAATTAGCTTCATGATATGCCCCAAATCCTTCTTGTTTTACCTTCAAAGAAACTGTTCTAAATACTGCACCAATGTATCTTTTCCATTTGCCAATCCTAGTCTAGTGATCAAAAGCTTGATGAGTAGAATTTGTCAGTTTGCTTATCATCAAAACGAATTCCATTTTATAATATATGCTTACACTTTCTGTAACTATATATTGCAATGAAATACTAATTTTAATCCATTATCATTGCTGTTTGCTCTTCAGATGCTCGGCATGGCGGAGTGGTGTTCAAATGTTCATAAACATCCTTTGATTTGGTGATGTTGTAATTAGGTCCAGATGTTTCAAAGGACCAGTCCCAATTTAAAGTGTCATAAACCTGTTAGTGATGAGTGAAAATCTGCTGCTATGGCATGCTAGGCTAGCTCAGCGATTTGAGGGCCCTAATGGCTTGGTAATTTGTCTCAGTGGTAACTTCCTCTGCTGGAGAGTGTTTACTTGTTAACATTCCACTTGTAGACTGTTAATGCTTGGGTAGTTATTAGTTCTGGAAAAGTACACTCTGATGACCCCAGGGCAACCTGTCTGCTTAATGATAGACTCAACACTCAGACTGTCTGGAGCATGAATTCAAAGGCCACCGCTGCTCCAAGTTGTTTAACAAGCAACTTAAGGTAATGAAATGTATCAAAATGTATCAAAGTCGATTTGAACATATAATCTTAGTGAAGGAACCGTATGGTAGTGTGAGACATCGTACAATTTAAGAGTGACTAGTGGGAGCTTTTGTTAAGGAAATCTCATTTCATGTTTAGTTACCTTCATTGGCATGTTTTGTACTTCATGCAGATTTCTATATTTACCAGGATGGTGTCTTGTAACAAATCACAGTCGTTTAGTTCCCGGTTTTTTAAGGTTATCAGAGAGCTATGTGTTTTTTCTATCACATTTGACAGCATCTGTCTCCTCAATGAAAAATGTGTGTTCCAAGTATTATCAAAAGTAGGACATGTTTGTCCCAGTAATTTGGGATAAAAATGCAGTGTTTATGAATGTCTTCTATCTTAAATCCGAAAATAGTAACAAAAATGGGTCTATCCATGTGTGATCATTGATCTATGACTGTGCAAGCCTTTGATGCAGACTGTAAGTGAAGTGAAGGAGATCCTCTAGTGGCTTTTGCTAGCTGCTGTTCATAACTTATGTGTTAAAATGTAAAAAAGATCAGAACATAACACTAAATAGCTCTAGTCTGGACAGGCTTTCTTTGTGTTTCCTTGGAAATTTCCACTGCCAACCAATCCATGAGACTCTGTATGCAGGCGAGTACTCGCAGGTACATGGAATAAGAGAAAAAGTGTTAGGCTTTTTTTTCTTCGACCGACTCACTGAGTCCAAATGAAATACAGCTGTTTCACACACACCAAAGTGGAGTCCCCCAACTCTGTCTCCCATTCCTTTTTCTTCCTCTCTCTCTCTTGCTCTCTCTGTCCCTTTTTAGCCTCTTCCTTGGTTAGGAGATGGTGTTCTCTCTTATTTTTTCAGTTTTAAATGGATTTTGATAAATCTCCACTGCTACAACATCTGCATGCCTTTGCGAAAATGTGCATCCTCCGTTGCCCAACAGTGATTACCTAAGCATAATTCACAACCCTTCTGACTGGAATTTATTTTATTTATTTTTTGGCATCGCCCTTGTTTTCCCTCAGAAATTTAGAAAATAACCCTTTGCTTTGATACAGAATAGTCTTCATACATTTTGGGTTTTAACTATGTTTTCTGGACCCTAAGGGTCATAAAACTTGCTCAATCCATAAATGACTGTATAAACCTTCAGCTTGAATTAAAAACCTTAAAAAGTGAGCCCAGAATGGTTAAATCCTCCACCTCTGTAACTACCAGGTGGACTTTGATTGAATCTGAATAGATATTTTATTGCTTTGTCACCTTGATTCTTTGTCAGAATCAGAATTGAAGTTGCAATGAGACCTATTATGTGTATAAAACCTCTCCATATATACATAAACACACACGCATGCTCTCTCTCTCTCTCTCTCTCTCTCTCTCTCTCTCTCTCTCACACACACACACACACACACACACACAGACAAACACACACACACACACAATTGTACCTCAATCTTCGTGAGGACCCCTCATTGACTCTGTCAACTCTAACCTTAACCATCAGAACTACATGCCAAAGCTTAATTTTAATCCTAATTCCAACCTCTACCCAAGTCCTAACCTTAAATTGCACCCTTGAAAAATGAAAACGGACAAATATGTCCTCAAATTGCAAAGCTTCCCTCACACTGATGTTCTTGGAGTGAGAGAATCACAAGAGCACACACACACACACACATATGCACACACATGCACACACCATACTTCCGCTCTTTCTTTTACTGGTATTTATGTACCTCTTGGGGATTATTAGGCCAGATTCCAGCTTGTTGATTGGGACATCCTGGCAGGTTTCCACCCTCAGAGCTCTCTCCAGTTTTTACCCCCACCCCGATCCGTGCCGTGCAAGTATGTTTAACAGTATGCTTTCACTTACTATATTGTATATGTGTCAGCAACTTTATACACCATGCAGAGCCAGCGAGAGGCCACAGTGAGAAAGGAGAAAAAAAAGTAACTACCTTAATAAGTGAGGAAGTAGTAAGTATCATAGAAATTCAATGTATCGTAACTATTCAAATTAAAAGGCAAGCTGTCAATATCAGAAATGCATCAACTCGACTCCCGAATAATCCCCCACGTTTAGTAGTTTCTATTCCCCCCCAATCCCCATTCTTATTCCAATCCTCCACCCAAATTATTAAAATAGAGCACAAGATGTGATAATTGTTAATGACTGCGGTGGAGATTCAGTGTTACTGGGCTCATGGAAATTATGGAAAGTATTCTCGCGACAAGAAGAATCAAATCGGAGCTTGTAAAGCAGAATACGATTCCGGAGCGGAACGTTTACGAGACAAAATACACTAGGATATGAGGAAACTACAGGTTCAAGATCATCCAGTAGAAGGATATGTTGCTAAAGCTGTTCGAAACTTTTACGATGCCCTGAAAAGTATTAAAAAAGAGTTTTTGAAGGCATGTGAATTTTCCAAACACTACTATGGCAATTTAGAATCGATGGACAGTGCCAGAAAGAAACCCAGGAATAGTTTGAGTAAGCGGGGTCTAAAGAAAAGCAGAAGACCCAGAAGTAATATAGACAAAAATCAGCAAAGAGGCCTCCATCAATCAAGATGCTGCATTACTAGATGCTATGCGTAAAGTTTTTGAGGAATACGAAACAACACAGCAGTTCATACATTTTGGAACCGAAAGAAAACTATATGCAATGATGTATGACGTTTCAAAAGAGAATAATGGATTCACAGGGATCAGTCGGATTGCAGAAACAGTAGTGAAACGTCTGTATGTTCTGTTAAAGGTTGTCTGGATTCATGGAAAAAGAGGCTTGATTGTAGCCAGTGCTGGGGAGATTACTTTGCAAATGTAATTGGTTACATTGGTTACAATCTCTATTGAAAATGTAATAATAGTGTCGCTGTTTCAATTGCTTTAATAAAGTAATGTAACTAAATACATTTGATTACATTTTGATTACTTTTCTAAATTTTGAATACATGTTCTCAACTGTTTAGATTTGACCGTGTCAAGCTTCCAGTAAGGTATTCCAAGAAGGTGGTTAAATGACAAGCCTGGCTAAATTAACCCAGAAGAGGTAGTAAATCTTCTAATAGAAGAGCCACTTGGCTTTGTTAAGCTAAGAGATCGAAGCCCCTGGGCTCCTCTTAAAAATACCACCCCCTCTGGTTTAACTTACCTAATTCCACAAGTAACTGTAATTTAATTACAGTTTTCCAGTAATGTAACTGATTACAATTATCTTGATATTGTAATAAAATTATGTAACAACGTTATATGTAACTCATTACTCCCCAGTACTGATTGTAGCATATTCATGATAGTAGCAATAGACAGTTTTAATTTTTCCAACCCCCAGTTATTACCCCCCCACATTTCTTTCTC
>OMLC01036478.1:0-13789 GCA_900302585.1 Regalecus glesne
AGCTCCATGGCCTGGTGGGCAAAGCACACAGGAAGTTGAGAATAGAAGACATGATACATTTCCTTCTATGGCTTCTTTTTCTCTTTAGACGTTTCACATCAAACTCCTCATCTCAGATGTGTGCATTCTACCTTAGATACGTGAGCTAGAAATGCTTTGAAAGATCATTTGATTTAACTATACTCTTCTAGACCATCAACAGTTCGATAATGAAGATGTCACCTACACACACACAAACACACAAACAGGATTTGTATTCCGGCCGTTTTTCCCCGCTAGCGGGGGTTGACCGGTCCATGGATTCGTCTCCTCCAAGTCATTGACTCTCCATGAATTTTGTTGTGGAGCGAAGTTTTTATGACCGGATGCCCTTCCAGACGCCAACCCTTTTAGTCGCCTCTTACGACACGCAAGGATACGGTGGATGAATTCTGACCCCCATCCACAGAGGGGAGCAGTTAGGGGAACAGTGTCTTGCTCAAGGACACCTCGACACGCTTCTCTGCAGGATCGGGGATCGAACCCGCAACCTTCCGATTGCCAGGCGACCTCTCTACCCACTGAGCCATGCCGCCCCTTGAGTATAATATAGATCTGTTGATCTGAAATCTGATGTTTTGTGGGATTGGGGTTTTGGTAACAGTACATGAATATTCTCATTCATTGGTCTTAAAGGCTGCATTACAGTAAAGTGAGACCATTTTCTGAAGTTATTTCACTGTTTTAGTTAAATGAATAATCAATGGCTACCTGCTTGGTCATCATATCCACATAACTGATGATCATCTGCAAATGTCCTTCTGTATAAATATCTTATGGAAGCACCAATAGAAATCCGATAGATATCGCCATATTATCCACGAGCAGGTGTAAAGTCAGAAAATGATATGATATGTGATTTTGTCATTATCACCCAGTCCTATGAGACGGTACTGTGTAGGAGGTGAGCGGACTTCTCACTCACATCTCCAATCACAGCCAGCAGGTCACAGATCCTCTGGCCCACCTGTGATGAGGGGATGCTGGGTAATCCTGTCCTCACTCCTCCTGGGCGGGCTAATCCTCTGAAGTCATCCTGTGCAAGTCAACCCAACCAGCTGCACGCTGTCTGCGTAAAAACAATGATCAGTGAAACCGTTAAAAAAAACACTTATTCAAAGTCAGGTCATTCCATCTCAGGGCTTGACCAGTCAGGGGTTCAGTGTCTTGCTCAAGGACTCTTGACACATTCTTCATAAGAGGAAATTAGCCTGGTAACTAGATCTGACATACTTACATTCTAAATGTTCATTATCATGCACTGCCCCTATAATAATTAGTATTATTACATCTCTTGTAATTAGATTATAGTCTGTTATCCTCTCTCAGTGCTGTAATTCTGTAAATTGTGTTTTATTCTTTGTACACAACATCCATTGCATATATGTCTATCTTGGGAGACAGATCCCTCCTCTGTTGCTCTCCATGAGGTTTTTTCTTGTTTTCTCTCTCCCTGTTAAAGGGTTCTAAAAGGAGTTGTTCCTTATCTGACATGAGGGTCTAAGAACAGGATATAGTTTTACTGTAAAGTCCACCTATCCACATTTATAATTTTTGACAAGGGGTCATACAAATAAACCTGACTTGATTCTATCTAAATTAATTTTTCCACTGATCCAGGTAAGAACCTTACAGTAAGACTAATGGATTAGACTGAATGTACTCATTCTCTATTTCATCATTCAGATCAGCAGACCACTGGAAGCCGGGGCTGGGCGAGTCCCTCTGCTGACTGCTTTGACTTTATAGACTAGACCACTACAGAATCTCTATGAGACAGTTAGGTGAGTTATCAAAAGGGAGAATCAAACACACATCCTTCTCCCTCAAATTCAGACATACAGATAGATATATTAATAAGATTTACCGTGACATTTTAATGTTGGCGATTGAAGAAGTGGAGCTCGGTGGTCCAACATAGCACAGGTGCCTCTGTGGTGAACAGGATTCAATCAGTGGACTACGTGAACGCTGCAGAGCAACACTCTCCCCACATATCCACCACACAGCGGCCCTCCGTACGGACATAGATACTGGACTACAACAATACTGTTTAACTGGTTTAAATTGGGTGTCTCTGGTTCATAAAAACCTTCTCTGTTCGCCAAATTTTCTCGTTTACACAGCCACGATCTCAACGCCGCCATTGCACAAGAAGCGCAATTCACACGTGTACATTGTGGACCAATAACCTTCCAGAATCCACATCACGTGACACAGGTGAACAGGCACTAATCTAAAAAAGACCTGATCGAGAAATTGTATTTAGTTGCATGAAGCCACATTAGAAGTTCACTTGTTTTGATCGGCGCCACTTTGGTGTGACCACCTTACGCAACACAGCTTTCTTAGGTGTAAAGTGTGCCACACAAAACCCCGATCAACCTAGTTTATAAGTGATACACTGAGATTATCACGTTGATAATCATGTCTTGATTTATGTTCAATAAATTCAGGTAAGGAATCATAAAAAATGTGCATCGGTTAAACTAGATAAGAAGTTTATTCAGAAAGGTTTTATCCCTGAGTTGACAGCAGGCATCCCCACCCTTATAAACAATACAGTTACACGCCACACAACAAAGGATGGTTTCATTTGTACATTGGTCATTGACTCCATATTCGGTGGTAATGAGCACTATTCACAGAGGACTGGGGAATATTTTAAATCAAAGCATTGTAAGATGATAACAGATGTACTCTTAGGACCCCACCTTTATTTAGAGATGGCCGTTCCCTCTTAACATAGATGGCCTATTGAAACACCCCTTTCAAACCAGCGTTCCCCCCTATCAAGGATGTGAACATCCTCATCTTGTAGATTGGGTTTGACTGCAGAGTCCTGGCCTGACTTATTGCCACAACACATCAAGCCAACATGTCAGGCCAGTACTCTGCTTCCTTCCACACTACTTCGTACTGTGTACCTTGGGAGTCTCACAGCAGGGTAATCATACCAAGATGGCCGTAAGCTTTCGTTGGCTTCAAAAGTGAAACATAAGCTGCTTGATCCGGTCGTTTTTTTAAAAATCAGTGAGTGCGTCTACTTGGCATCTGACGTCCTCTCTTGGATGTGCTTGATAACATCACGATGTATTCCTGTCAGTGATGCGGAGCCGTGTGTGCAAACACCTGCACGGTATTTCCTTTTTTCGCTGCGGCATGGCAAACGTCAATCGACAAGTTGGGATTTGATGCCAACATTCATGCTAACAAGTCTGCTCACGGTGTCATCAGAGGATGGTAGTGAGGGAATTTTGGTTGCGGCTGCCTCCCCCAATAACTCGGCACATATTCAGAATACTTGGCAAAATAAGCCACTCCATGATCATAAAGGGTTTCATGTTACGAGCTACACGATCAACAACTATATGACAAGGTTTTGATTGAGTGCTTCAAGTTGTGATGAATTTCTATTGTCCCTGAAGTCCGTACCTTTTCCTCGGGACATTTCATTTTAGCTTCCCAACACATCCAAAGTGCTTTGTATTCAAGTGCCTCTGGAGCATCTATAGTTTCAGAGGCTCATTTGACAGGTTTTCACCTCGGCACATACACTGTTCTTCTGACTCAGCATCACTACCTGTTAATACGACTCCAAATTCAATGTATTCAGGCTCATATCTCCTCATCACATGGTGGGAGGTGGGAGCTTTAACTGGCACAAGGTTCTCACATCACGCATCCATAGGGAACGCTGGCTAACACAGCGCCAAAACACGTTTGACTTTTTTGGTGACATATCATGATTGGTGTGGCTGTATTCAACTGTAACTGGTATAAAAGTAGGCATGAAAAAGAGCAAAACAACTAGCTTTGTAAGTCTTTTTTAAAAGCAATAATCTAACCATTTGGCAGTAACACTGCCTCTGTGGCCCACTAGATGGCGCTGAGACCATATCTTATCCCAGTTCCTTTCTGTGTGGAGTCTGCATGTTCTCCCTGTCTGTGTGGTTTTCCTCCCACCATCAGACATGCATGTTAGGCGTAACATGCATGCATGATACTCCTGCCTGTGCCCCAGGACAAGTTAATAGTGGAGTTGATCGCTAGGTGCTGCAGCTGGTCACTGCTCTTATACAATGGAATGAATTAAATACAAAGAAAAAATGTTGTTTTATTTATGCAAAATGACAAATCAATAAAGCTTCTTCTTCTTTCATATCTTTCTATACAGATGAGAATCTGTTCATAAAACCCACCCATAAACAGAGGGCCTTCATGACAACACTGTGTGCCCATCAAGTGGGGGGAAAAACACAGTCACCAATAAGAAAAAAAATGGTATTTATTGTATAGTATCTATGTACACATTCAAACTAATCCTGAAAAGATTTGCATGACATGATTTTTGAAATATTATTCATGAACAGGACGTTTGATGGTAAAATACCCATGGCAAAAAAACCAAACATGGACAGGAGTATATGACGTTTTGGTTCACCAGACAAGTCTCTTATTGCCCCCCAGAGCACCTTCTGTGCTACGCTCTGCCTGCGCGACTTCCCAACCCATGTTACAGTAGCAGCAACATTATTGGGGTATAGACGCCCGACAATCCAAACTAAAAGGAAATGAAAAAAAGACAAACAGAATGAGGAAAAAGACAATTCTTAGTTCATCTAATGTAATTATAACCACCTCAGTGGACACTGAGGCCCCAGTGTTTGAGACAGCATGCATAACAAGGTTACTACCATGACATATCAACTCTGGTTGTGCAGATCCTGGTTCATCAAGTGTTAGTAAATGTTATGTTATTAACATAAGCCCGAGTTCATGTGAGCAGAACAGTGCAGAGCCCAATTATGACAAATGCTAGAGAAATGCTTTCATCATCTTGTCTGCAAACACGAATTGATTTGCATTACAAGTGGTCATGGGCACAGACCATGGCATAGCAAGACAGCGTGCAGTTTCATTTTAAGATGACAAAAGGTCACATTTCACATCCAGCAATAGGTTACCAACCGTGAAAGTCGAAACGATAATTTGTCTTGATTTCTGAATTAAGATTAGTGATTAGAATTTGGAGGACAGGTAATGCTAAATACTCCAGTGTCGACAATAAAAGAAGATGGCTACCACCCCAGAGGATTACAAACTAATTCGGTTCAATGAGTTCTGAAAAGAGCTAAAAAAAAAAACTATGACAAATATAAAAAGTCACATAGTGAACTGGGATCAGTAGTACCACCAAACTGCAAGTGAAACATAGAATCCAGTGGCTGACAGGCCCATTTCCTGGCACAGTTAGCAACCATTCAGATAGATTGAACAACAGTTTTCTGAAAAGTACCATTCACACAAAGTTACTGGTCAAACATCAAACTGGTGCTTGAGGCATAAAAGGAAAAATACAAGTTTTATATACAAATCATATGTACCCATCATCAGTAGTGTCTAAAGTCAGAGTTAAAGTCAAAATAAAACACCCATCATGTTGTCTTTACACAAAACACAAAAAATATATTAAAAAACAAAACTTTTTCATTGACATTTATGCCTGTTATATGCTCAGTGTGCATGATGTCATTGCTCATCACCTATGAGGTTCTGGTAACATCCATATTCAAAGCAAGTATCTTACTGGACGAATGCAATAACCCCTAGTCTGACTTCTTAAATATGCATGAAGACTGGGACTGAATTCAAACATTCATTTTTGTAAGACCCTCACTCCTCACATCTCATCTCACAGTGTGTTAAATCAACATGGAATAAAACTATCAACAAATAAATTAAAAAAGTCATCCCAAACACTATCCCTGCCACATTTCAAATCAACATCAGGACTAGACCACATCCAACATGTGATACCTGTAGGTGTCACATAAGATGAGGAAGCTACAATTGAATGCAACTCATCCCCTTCTGTGGGCTGTTGAAGTGGGTAGACAAAGCACAATTACGCTGAATTAAAAGGGGTTTGAAAACAGTCATCAAATTAACTACAAAATTATTCCGACAGGCATCTGTGTGCCTGTAGTGTGGAAATATTGTAGTAGTCAACACAATTGATGTCTTTCACATACTAAAAAAAAATCCCGGAAACCAGTGCTTCATCCCCCTTTCCTCACACACTCAACACAGCAGAGCATGAGGCTCCCCAAGGGCACCAGGGGATTAGGTCAACTGTGTAGTTATTTAACTTAATATAAAACCCAGCACATATTAATGTAACCCATACAAGTCTTCTTGATGCAGTCAGTCCATCATGGGAGGTAAAAAAATATCACAACGAAAAATCCTGTCAATGTACAATAGTAAGAATTCCTGCCATGGGAAATGAAAATAGAAAACAAGGAAAACAGGTTGGGTGTTATGATATTAACAGTGGTGGTGCTGTAGTGTTGTGGCCCATGGAGAGGGGATCAGAAGGTTGGAGGGGCAGGGGAGGAGACAGGGAGACATAAGGGAGGTGTGTGTGGTGTGTGTGTGTGTTCATTAGCGGTGGGGTGCGGTAGGAAGTGAGTAAGGGAAGGAAAGGTGGTTCTCAGTAGTTTTGGCTAAAAAGGTGAGGTAGGCCTTGTCACAACTTGGAGTGTGGCTTTAAAACTGGCAGGCTTGTTTGTTTGCAGTCTTGTTTTTAGTGTCCGTTTCCTATGGGAGTGTGGTCTGGTTGTGCGTCTCCAGCGTGCGTCCCCTGTCTCTCTGGCTTGCTCACATCTTGACATCCTCCTCCACGCTGAGCTGAGACAGAGTTTTCTTGATGCGCAGGGCTGTCAGTCGGGCCGCTCCGTTGGCATACCAGCACTCCCTCATGATCTTCCCCATCACACGCAATGACTATGGAGGAGAAGGCAAATGGGTTATGCAAACAGGAGGAAATATAAGGCAGGTGCATTCTTAAAATAAGCTGTCCACTGAAAACACAAAAACAAAAAAAACATTAAAGTAACTTAAGGGTGGAATTCTGATTTTTTTCGAATAATATTGGGGTTAACTAAAGCCATTGGCTGATTTTATGACCGCTCAATCACTAACAGAATACATTATTTTTATTACAAAATATTCAGTTTTATTGTTTTAGAATCAAACATTTTTCATTATGAATTTGTGTGTTGAGCTACTTTATCTCCAATAAGCATAAATACCGGTAAAGCCAAGCTGAGGATTTTTTTCTCTTGATGCATTTCAACATATCAAAAAAGACCAACAGGACTAGCACATAGTCTAGATTCTGTCCAGCAAATCAGTCCCGTCAGTGTTTCAATGACTAGTCTGTTCAGTACCTCATAGCTTTGCCACCAGTTGGGCACATTAGGCCTCAGTCTCTGGTCACACACCACCTTCCTCATCTCCTCTATGGATGGGTCAGAGGGCACAAGGTCAAAGTAGGGCAGCTGGTACTCCTCGTGGATACCTGTGGCACACAGTGGAAAGCCTGCTCAGTCACTTTATTCCCACTTTGGTTCAGCTCTCATGTCCATCCAGTTAAATGTCAAGAAATACTCAATCATCACCCATGCGCATACGGCCTATATTGGCCTTACCTCCAGCATTGCATCGGCGCGCTATCTCCCAATACACCAGGCCAAGGGCATAGATATCTGCACACTTGAATGAGTCAAAGTGTTTCATATTGATGGTTTCATCCAGGACCTCTGGGGCCATATACCTGGATGGAGACACAAACATGTGGAATATGTTTGTGCTGAATCATTCACATAGCTGATGATAGGAAAGATCATCAGGTGAGGTTTTTCATATTGATGAGTATTCTGCATGCATGTCTATAAGAAACAGCTATGGAGAACCATACCTCTTGGTACCCACACGCTGATTGGGAGCTATGTCAATAGTGTCCGTGATAGACTCATGACGCACAGCCAGGCCTAGGTCAGCGATGGCACACATACCATTCTTCTTCACCAGAATATTTTTAGATTTCAGGTCACGGTGAGCAATCCCAGGCTTACCTGTGGGAACACATATTGTTATGGGAAGAATATTAACTGAACATTAGGGGAGTGGGCACTTGCTCACCTAAGACGAAAAAACAGTTTTCCTATGTATTTATTTGTGTGCTAGTTATGTGTGAGACTTGACAATTCCAACTAACCCACCCTGAGTGCCCAGGATTTCCATATGCAGGTGTGCCAAGCCACTGGCAGCTGACAGTGCCAGTTTGATCATGCCCTCGATGGTTACGGAGTAGTGATTCAGGTAATCGAACAATGAGCCATGCTCATGGTAGTCCGACACCAGCCACAGCTGAGTCCATGTGCCATTGTCTGACAGAGTAAAAGAGAGTGAGAGAAGCAGAGAGGATAAAGAATTATAAGAGAAGAAACAAGATGAGGAGTATTGATAACAAAATATTTAATCAGATAATGGTTAGGGTCTGCTTACCAGAACTGAACATACATGCCAATCTAGACCTGGGGAGCATCCTCACCTTTATTATCTGCTGCGATGAAGCCAAGAATGTTCTCATGGCGCAGCATTATTGTCTGGTAGATCTCAGCCTCCCGAAACCAGGAGCGCTCTTCTCTGGATGAGAAGATCTTTACTGCTACATCCCCTCCTCTCCACTTTCCGCGCCATACCTCTCCGAAACGGCCCTTCCCTATGATCTCCTGGAGCACAATGGTCCTTGCCACAGTCCGCTGCACAAACAGGGGCAAACCTGCAGGAGGCAGCAGATACAAACAGTTAACCAAAGAAACTGTTAACCAGGTTTTCTTCATAGGAGAGGATGGGGTCACTTTTAGCTCTCCAAACAATTCTAGGTTTGCTCCGTGGCCAATTCCAAGATCAGCTACTGTAAGTGCTTCTGTTGAAGAATAATAGGGAGGAATGCTTGTTTGAACAGGGAGTAAAAGAGGCCATCTACATGAAGAGGGAACGACCATTCCTGAACTCGGTGGGTGGTGGGGGGCTAAGAGCCCATCTGCGCCAATCGTACAATGCTGTGCCTGCAACTATTTCCCAGTCCTCTGTGAATAGCACAAATTACCATTGTAACTGTTGGTAATGGTCATGGCAATTTACATGTGAGGTGATCATTGGTTTCAGTCATTATGCAACTATGCTACGTATAAGGGTGGGGGCACCTGCAGTCAGATGGGACTGAAGTTTTCACTTAGATGAGTAATGACACGTTTGTCTCAATAAACATTGTGTCTGGATGAACTGATTCAACTCTTTGTGATCTAAGAATTGTAACTGTTTAAATCTTTATTGGCAATGGCTGGGTAGTTTTTTACTTTTCATTAAAAATGTAATCTCTGAGGGATCATGATTTGCTTTATTCATGAACTATAGTCAAAGTTTGAGCATTTTTGGAAGTTTGATAAACTATGGTTATTCTAATTCTAAGTGCACATTAGTTAATACTAAATGTTTAAAACAAATAACGGTATATGGACTCATTTCCGCATGGTACTTTGCTAGTCTCATGACCTCTTAAAGCACTTCACGTCGTATGCCTCACATTTACAGAGTATGGGGATTAAGCCCGAATGCTCTTTCCTGATTCACCGCAGTGAGATCAAACCAGCAACACCTAGCTTGGAGATGCATGTTCTACCACTGAGCTACTGTAGCCATCGTGGTAAAAATAAATGATAAAAATCTGAATCCAAACATAATGTGCTAATCCGATCCTCGTGTTACACTTGGTCAGTGTTATGTACTGACCAGAACCTGATCCCGACGTGGACAGGTCATAGATGAGGTCCTGCAGGCTCTTGTCCTTGGCTGGGTAGAGGTGGTCACAGGATGGGTCTTCCACCTCTAGCCTCTGTCTGTGGCTGTAGGCCCTCTGGTGATACTGGAACAGAAACACTCCCGCCATCAGCAACACACACAGTAAGAAGACGGGCCCTGCAATCACAGCCACCAGCTCCACTGGTCCCCAGGATCCCCCTTCCTTCACTGGGGCTAGAAGAGAGTGACAAGCAAGTGGGGAGAATAGTAGGATAGAGACAAAGAAAATGGGATAAAAACAAGCTGACTTTTAAATTCAATACACTCAAACCTTCTGACACCAAGTGTTATTCTTTTACCACATACAGATGGCTTTGCAGAGGAGAAACATCTTGGGGTAACTCACCTGGGACTTTGAGGTCAACACTGTTGCAGTAATCCACATAGCAGCAGTGTGTGTTGAGTAGGCCCTCGGCACTCAGGCAGTAGAAGGGCTGCCCTGGGGGGACCAGGTTGTCCCGGTCGATGCAGATTCGCATGTGTTGCTCCTTTCCCTGGACGTAGTATGTGGAGGCCATGCACGCACCGTCTGTCTCACACTCATAGCCTGTCTTCTCACAGTTGGTGCAGTTACATCGTAAAGCTGAGAGAAAGAGAGAGAGGAGAATGGAGCTTGATCAGATAGTGCGGAGGTCGAGTTAAAAAAAAGAATAAATAAGGAAATGTCAGCAACCAGACATCAAGAATTGGTCGGTAGCGTAACTTGTGAAAAAATACAATGCATGAGCAGTTTCCATGAGCAGCTTATGAAAACAGGAGCCGTTATTTACTTATTTGGGTAGATTACAAAATCGTATAAGTCTCATGCTAGTTTAACCTAATGGTATATTCAAACGTCTATGATGTGTGTGCGAATTAAAAAGGTGGTTTAGGTCTGTTTATATTCCATTTTAGCCCTTTGATTGAGTTCCTGTTTTGTCCAGTAGGGGGCAAGCTAACCACACAATCCCAGCCCTTTAGGTACACACTGGTGCTGTTCAGGGGCAGGCGTCCCTTGCATGTAGACGCAGGGCCTGTAGTTTAACGACAGCCAGACGGCCCTGAAATCAGATCCCCCACTGCAGATGAACCCAAACACACAGGGTGGAGATGGACCTGCCCGGTGGGACAAAGTGAAACCTAACAAGGGGCGACGGGCCCTGCCAAATCCCCAATGCGGCACTTTGCTCCTCTCCTCCTCTCAGACTGACTGAGCAGGCTGCCACTGGTTAGGCTAATGAGACAAGGACTTTTATTAAAATGTGCAGGGCATCCATGCACCGGGGCCTATTAAAACTGACACAATGGAACTCCCGCAGCCCGCCCCAGGTGATAAACTAGGGTGGTCTGTCCACACAACTCAAATGAGGTTGAAGAGCGTATGCACCAATCGGGCATACGTCGAAATGGAAACCAGAGCAGGTTGAGCAACTCTGCTGGGTACGGTGCTGCAAACCGATTAGATTTTCGAGCAAAATGTGATTATTATTTTTTTGGTCATAGCGCATATGCTTCTCATTTAGCGGTAAGTCAACGTAGAGGACCTCTTACTGGGCTCTGTTCTCACAAGTAAAAATCACAGCGCAGCATCTCAGTGAGTTTGGTCTGTTGGTTACTGTGTGACTGGCTTTCATATAGGGGGAGAACATCAAGGGGAGGGGTCGAGCTCAGCTGAACCCCAGTCAGCAGTAAAAACCGTCTGACTGACAACAAGGCCGTGAGTGAGGCATGACAAGCTCGGGGCTGATCCTCTGTCAGAACAATGGGGGACTGCTCCAAACTAATCACACCGGCCTTACTGAAGACAAGGGTGGTGAACAAATAGCAACTCATTCAACACCAAAGTAGAAAGAGAGCAAAGGAGGCCTTTACATCACCAGTCTCCTATAAAAGGCTCAATATTGTTCAACCCCAGACGACATTCAGCCCAGAGGAGAAGAAAAAGGGGTTAAAAAGTGGGACAGTTCTACTGATCTTGTGTGGCTTTTTGTGCGTCTCTGACAGGATGAGCACATTCCTCACTGGATTTCAAACCCATCTCCTGCAGACCCATTCTGCCATTCCACCTAAAGGACGGATGGTCAGAGCTTCCTCTTCAGCAGTCTTAAATGAAAAATCACTTAACACGATGGCTGAAACAGCAAACATGCCATCTGCGTATAAAAACTTCATCTCTGTAGAGCCAAGTCAATCCTTGTGTATATATCTGGAGATTGTTGTGTTACTGTGTTGTCAGTCTGTGTTGAGTACCTGTGAGAGCCATAAAACCAAAGTCAAATTCCGTGTAAGTGGAAACCCACATAGCCAATAAACTGATTCTGATCTTGTAGGTGGCAACAAAAAAAATATCCCAAACTGCAAACCTTGGTGTCATAAGAGACGTTGCCACACACTCAGAGCGTGTGACTTGTTTGGCTGCGTCTTTTCATGAAGCAATGCACTTGATGATCTGCCCATACATGTCCGTTGAGAGGTAACTGAGGATGTTAGTGGAGTGAGTCCACCCATGTTTTGGGGTATTTCCACCATTTATGTGAGTGTATGTGCACACGTCGCGTCTGCATACCTCCCCAGTCTCCTGATGGCAAGTGGGAAAGTGGCAGGAACTCTGTGGAGCGTGTCCAAGTTGACTACAGTTCGCATGCAGATGGAATTTCCTGCAGATTACAGTGAGGTGCAGGACCAGCCCGATAAAGGCAGAGAAAAACAAGCCCTATGCCACATCCCGCTAACCTGCAGCCTAATGGAGCAAACAGTTTCACTTCATAAGGTTAACGATAGGGATGGGCTTACGAGGCAAGCCCACCCACTCCTGGTGCTCCCTGTAATTCATATAAGGGGGTTCATGTAAATTATTTCCCACACTGTGGTTCCTTTTGAAGTGAGAAATCTCCCTTTCATTTAAGAACTGCCAACACCTCTTTTTAATTTGCCTTGAAGCACAATAAAATGGATCAATCTCCAGTGAATGAGTCCCGACAGGAGCCCTCTTGATCAATTCATCTCAAACGATAGAGTGAATATTTCCAAGAGCTAGAATGTTTCAGGGGAGCACACTCTCCTCTCCCACACTCCAACAACTTGAGCCTGATAATTGGCCGGTAGACTAAATGGATAATGCTTATCTTTCTTCCCCCCTTTCATCAAAATTAAACTGAAAGCTTAGCCTCAGACTGACACGCAGACGGTTCTTGTATAAACACAATTTAACGACAGATTAGGGCTTTGTCAGGAAGAAAGACAGAACCATTTTGTGCACCATCAACCGAGAGCAGCGGGTGAGTAGGCGCGCGCGCGTGTGTGTGTGTGTGTATGTGTGGTAGATGGTGCACAACGCAAACAGACGGAACCTCAAGAAGGGAAACCAAATGTGGCTGGAAAGACCTCATTGAGGTTATAGCTGTATATGGTCTGTGGTCTACCAAGAGTTTGGCTGTGGAAAGACTTCCCTCTAATGATGGCCGTCACTCAACTACTCAATCCACAGTCCATGTCCACGCAGATAGGCACCAGCGGCATTCCCAACAAAACAGCATGATTTGACATTGAGGGCTTGAGAAAAGCAAAACCAAAATCATATCCATGTGATCTGTGGTACCGACAGCTCACACAGTCAAATAATGTGCAAATATGAAACCCTAACCTAAAAGCATTTACCCAAATGCCACGATGTTTGCACAGTGCTCCGTGCATCATCCCGGATTTAACGTCCCTGGTAAAAGCTTTACAAAGCTAGACTTGCGGGAGTAATATCTACCCTAAATACACATGGTTTTTAAGTGAACTCTGCTCTTGTATCCACATAATTGGTGGCCTTACAGTGGGTCTTTGTGTGGAGATTAGGGCGACATGAGGAGGGATTGGACTGGCCCTGTCTGAACAAAGAGCAGATTGGGGGAGAGGAGAGGAGGGCCGCATGGAGCAGAAAGGGGGGAGGGGTGACACTCTGGGGACGGGGCAACAGTAACCACCCCAGTTTTGGGGCTGCTTAGGGCCAGACAGACGAAAGGTGGGGGGTTTGCAATGGGCGGGACAATGAGGGTGGGGGCACAGAGGG